>APFE030631091.1:119474-144158 GCA_000404065.3 Pinus taeda | reverse complement strand
CTTTCCAATGACTTTCATGTGGGTTTTGCATAAACCGAGAAATAAGGCCAACAACAAAGGAAAGGTTAGGACGAGTATGGGTCAGATACAAAAGTTTTCCTACAAGTTGATGGTATAAGGTAGCATCAACTTCAGGGGACGTACAAGTGACTGAAAGTTTGGCTCTAGACTAAAAGGGAGAAGGGGCTGGCTTACAGTATTCCATGTGAAAATGGCGTAGAATATCACATACATACTTGGACTGGGAAACGGAAATACGTTCCTTGGATTGCAAGACTTGAAGACCAAGAAAATAATGCAAGTGTCCTAAGTTTTTCATTTCAAACTTCTTTTTAAGGCTAGACTTCACATGGTTTATAAGGTTGGGATCACTATCAGTAAGGATAAGATCATCAACATAAAGAACAAGAATGATAAGAGACTTTCCCACATTCTTATTGTAGACAGTATTGTCAGAATGACACCTAGAAAAGCTAGTTTCTAAAAGAAAGCTATCCATTTTGGTATACCAAGCCCGAGGAACTTGCTTGAGACCATAAAGGGATTTATTAAGCCGACATACAAGGCTAGAGTTTCTTTGAATAAAGCCAGTAGGTTGTTCCATATAGATTTATTCATGCAAGCCCACATGTAAGAAGGCAGATTTAACATCCATCTGATGGACTTCCCATCTGAAAGAGGCAGCAAGGGAAAGAACAAGGTGGATAGAGTTCATTTTGGCAATAGGGGAGAAGGTTTCATTATATTCAATGCCTTCAACTTGTGAAAAACCCTTAGCAAAAAGACGAGCTTTATGTTTATCAACTTTTCCATCTGGTCCATACTTGGTTCTGTAAACCCATTTGCATATAACAAGTTTTTGTCCCTTTGGTAGAGGAAAAGATCCCATGTATCATTTGCCAATAATGAACGATATTCTTCATTCATAGCTGCATCCCAATCTGGATGGCCTGAAGCTTCTGCAAAGGTGTAAGGATGATAATTCGCTGAAGCTTGAGCCAGTAAAGAAGAGGCTCTATTGAATTGAGAGCGTGTACGTCGTTGATCTGTAGGATCACCAACAAGAGCACCTACTGCATATCGAGTAGCACGAATCCATTTTGGAAGCTGAGGAGCTGAAGAAGGATCCTGATAAGGTGGGGAGGATTGTCATCCTCGCTTTCATCATCTGAAGAAGAAATATTTTCAAAAGTAGAAGAGATAGAGAGAGTTGGCACATCCTTTGAACTAGGCTCGTAGGCCAATATCTTTTCAGCAAACTTTACATCTCTTCTAATGATAACTTTTTTGGACTTAAGTGGAATAAGTCTATATCCTTTAACATCTTCAGAATCTCCAACAAAAAATACATTTTTCACTCTTAGGTTCTAAAGCTTTATGTTTCTCATCTGGAATATGGGCCCATGCTTCACTTTCAAAAACATGAAAGTGACTTACATCTGGTTTAATTGAGCTCCATGCTTCTTCTGGAGTGATATTCTTTAAAACCTTAGTAGGAGTGCGATTTATTATGTAATTTGCACAGTTAATTATTTCTACCCAAAAATTAAGACTAAGTCCTTTAGATTGAAGCATACAATTAGCCATTTCCTTTAAGGTGTGATTCTTCCTTTCATCTACACCATTTTTTTGGGGAGTATATGGAACAGTATGTTCCATTTGAATTCCAGTCTCAATGCAAAAGTTGATGAATTTGTTGTTAACATATTCTCTACCATTATCAGATCTTAGCTTATGAATTTTATGTCCAAATTGTTTTTCAACAAAGGCCTTAAAGGCCAAGAACATGTTAAATACTTCACTCTTGAGTTTTGAGAAGTATACCCAAGTGTGTCTAGAGAAATCATCAATGAAAGTTAAGAAATACTTGTAGCCAAAGAATGAAACAACTTGAAGTGGACCACATAAATCAATATGCACAAGCTATAAAAGGGCTGAGGCATGCCAAGAGGCATGTTTCTCAAAACTATCATGATGATGTTTTCCGAATACACATCCAGAACAAACACCATCTCTGCAAGATACCATTGGATGACATGTCACCATATTTTCTTTACATAGATCTTGAAGGGAGAGATAGTTTAAGTGACCAAATCGCTCATGCCAAAGTTTACTCACTTCATCATTATGAGAAACAAATATTGAGGGAATATTTGATGACCCAAATTTGTTAAACTTACACAACCTTGTAGAATCATCAACAATGCCAATAGCTAAAATCTATCTAGGATCTCTTAGGTCCTTAATTACAACATCATGAGGTGAAAATTCAACGATTTTACCTTCACCTGAATGAGTTATCTGATATACAGATAGAAGGTTGCAGGATAAGGTTGGAACACATAATACATCATTAAATTGACCATTGTCTATATGAACAGTTCCAGTCCCTACAAAACTAAGAGATCTATCATCACCAACATATATATTTTTGGTGTTACAATCATTTAAAGAAGAAAACATGGCTTTGTTTTTGGCCATGTGATAAGAAGCTCCAGAATCAATGAGCCACTCATGAGAATTAGAAGAACAAGATACATCTAGTGCATATCCAGACCGAGATGTTTGACAACCACATGTACAAAGTGCTATTCCTGAAGATGAAGTTGAAGTTGAAGAGTGCTCCAAATGGATGTTATGCTTCTTCATTGCTACTTCCAGGGATTCCATATTCTTAAAGCATTTGGATTCTAAGTGGCCATCTCGATTACAAAAGTGGAAATTTCTATCAGTCTTCTTCAATCCCTTTGTTTTTATTTGCTTTATCATTTTGTTGAAATGATTTTTCATTTTGAGGCTGAAATTGCTTAGGACCTTTGTTTGGTTTAGGACCATTATTTTTAGGATACAACTTCTAAGGATTCTTTGAATTTGGTTGTTGCTGGGTGGCTAAGGATTTCTTAGAAGAGTTTCTGAGATTAAGAAGACCAAGGTGTAAGATTTTTTCTTGTTCTCTTATTAAAGAATCACAAAAGGAATCAAAGAAAGGGGACTTGTAGTCTTGTCCTTGAGAAATGAAAGCTTCTCTTGTAGAATGGAAGGTGGAAACAAACACAGAGTAGGCTGGTCCCAACTTAGTAAGAATGGAATAGATAAGGTTACCATATTCTTTATTAACCTTAACACCTTCCAAGAGAAATATAAGGGTCTTGAACTTGGACATAAAATCTTCAATGGAAGAAAAATTATTGGGGTCCAATGTAAGCAAATCATTTTCGAGTTGGTGGGCTCTAAGTTCATTTTTAATTCCAAAAACTTTAGTGATCTGTTTCATTGCTTCATTAGGAGTATCAAGTTCTACGATATGGAATCTAAGGTATGGAGAAATAGACATCCCTATCAACCCACGTGCTTGATATTGCCTATTTTCCCATTTGGATGCCTTATCTTCATATTTTGGTTTGGTTTCTTGGCCTGAGGCTATTCTGTAAAGACCTTTACTTCTAAGTAAATCCACAATGTAGGACCACCATTGGAAGTAGTTGGTGCTGTCAAGAATAACTTTGCATGGAATTTCCATTTTAATAGAAACTGAAGCTGTAGATGTTGAAAATAAGTGTTCCAATGGAAAGATCTTGAAAAAATAGGCTAATTAAAAAAAAAACAGCTCTAAAAATGGCTTCCGGATGAAGAAGTTATGGCTTTTTGAAGAAAAGTTGTTGAAGATGCTGACGAAGTGCGGGAATGTGCGGAAATAAATGATAATGTTATATTTACAAAAAAAAACCACCCCCTTTCAAAACTTAATCTAATTATCTCAACAAAAAGAAAGACTTGAACTCAAGACCCCTATTCTCATAAAGTAGCTTTGGACCAAGTGAGCTAGATTAAAAGGTTAGTAATTTTTGGAAAAAAGGAAGGGTTTTTTTTTTTTTTTAGTCCTGAAGCTTGGGATGCAAGATTACCTGAAAAAACTCTTTTATGCCTAAAAAAAAAAAACACAAAACCCAACACAGACATACAAAAAAAAAAACCTTACGGCTTGAGGTTAGCTTTAGCCAAAAACTAAGGTGCAGCAGGAAAGAGCATACGCATGAGAAAATTCCTTCCTTTCTCTTTCTGATTTGCCCAGATTGCACAAAGTCGCAGGGCAAAGAGAATACACAGAAATTAAAGGTATAGATCTGATATTAACAAAAAACAAACAAAGAGCTAAATGAACTGAAATAAACAGAGAGAAAATAACTAAAAACGGCAAATAAACACTGTATACCTCCAAATCTTAAAAATGACGTAGCTAGGGCTACCAGAAACCTTTTCGTGTTAAATGAAAGGGGTTCCCCATTGGAACGGATGATCCTAACACAATAGAGTATTCCTCTTGGCCCGAAAGCAGTCAAAAATAGTAGATCTAGGAAATGACAGTCGGATGTAGTTCTACCAGCTTCAGATTTGGATCACCAACGGATGCAGCCCTAAAATTGCCTCTGATACCATGTAGGAATTTACAGGGTAAGTTCCTCAGAAAAAACACCAAAGGACACCACTCACAAATAGATCACATATCAATACACCAGTATTTTTGACGTGGTTAAAACCCTCAAAGAGGGAAACAATCCAAGGCTTGAGCCAACGTGGCCACTTCAAGCAATTTATTAATAAAAGAATGAAAATTTACATCAGCTTCTCTCATGAATGGTTACCCTAAAAATGACCCTCCATGCTCTTTAAATAGAGATCATGGACCAATTGGGTGTTAAGCCATAGATCAAGTGTCGGTAATGCCGAGGATAGAATGAACCGTCGGATCACTACATGTCGTTGTTATCGGATTATAGGTTATAAAAGTACATAGTAAAGAAACACACTTTACCTAACTCTACACTAGACCAAGTTATACTTAACTATTTCCTATGTGTTGGAATATCCTAACATCTGTAGCTAAGACAAGTTTCTGCAGCCCTAATAAAGTTTTGAAGCCACTTGACAAGAACACTTGGTTATTCAAATTGAAGGATAATTGACAATGCAAAGTACCTGCAAGAGATATCAAAGAACAATTAAGGATAGAAAATTTAATCAAAGGTATGTGATACTTTAATTTAATAATTAGGATTAATATATTACATATATGAACTAAGAGGACATAGAATTGCCAAAATAAAACGAAATCATTGCAAAGTAAGGGTGAAGGTCGCTTATCAAAATCATCATAAACCACCACTTAAAACCTCTGTCTTGTCCTTATTCTGAATCAATTGAAGTAAATCACTGAATCATTATTTTGAATGTGCTCCAATGGTCAAATTCATTCCCACAACCTTCATTATAATTCATATGTTCTTCCATTTCTTTGAATTCATATAGCCTCTCTATCTCTCCGCCACTAACCGAAACCCTACCAACACCATTTCTCCAATCAAAATAGGCATTCCTTGAGACGAAGAAACCTCCATAATGGGTCTTATTGTCCAAACTAAGCCAGCAATAAAGAAATTCTTAGAAGGATATCCTCGGACCAGGGAGTTGTTGCAGAAAATACAATGGTTACAATTCATAGAGAAATTCAATGGTTTCCACAGGGAAGTGACAAATACTTTTGCACTCTCGTTTGATGGAATGGAGGTTGAGATAAGAGACATTGAGTTCACTATATTGGAGTCTTTGATGGTAGAAGTTACTGAATTTCCTAGAAGTGGAGAGAAATGGTTCAAAAACAGGGGAATCAATGGAGAAGATTGGAGAGTCTTCCTAAAAAATCCAAACATGGATACCACAGTCTTCAAGAAAGGTATTCCTATTACAACCCTTAAGAGTAAATGGAGGAATTTACTTCTTGTACTTCATAAATTTATTACTTGTGAGGGTAAGTTTGGATACATGTATTTCTATCACATTAGGATAATGATGCATTTTCTTGAGGAACACCAGATGAGTCTTCCTTATTTCCTCTTGCATAGTCTTAAGAAAATGTTCATGAATGTTCAAAAGAAGATTCAATTCATAGATAGTACCATGTATCATCATGGATTGTTAAAGATCTTGGTTGAGTTCCACCTTTAGAGTGTAGGGGATAAATGGGAAAATTTCCTGGTAAGAAACTATTTTGAAGAAAAATCTCCTAACCAGCCCAACAGTAGTAGAACCCTTAGGGGACAGAAGAGAATAGTGGAAACAATAAAAGAACCCTAGCCTCAACAGGAATTATCAAAAGATGAACTTCCCATAGTGGATATTTTGCAGAAAATGAAAATGGGAAATATTAGAAGGATGAAAGCTAGCAAAAGAACAAAATATTTACCATAAACTAAGACCCTTCCTTAGGAAGAAAAGCCAAAAGCCAAAATAAGGAAATCACAAATATTATAGACCCTAGTACTAAGGAGAAGTACTAGGTTGAACACAATGCAACAAGTAGTCTCAGAAGCTACATAATATATTGATCTCGAGGAGAATGATCCAACTGAAAACCTTGAAGGTTCCCAGGAAGGATCACCAAAACTATCACCAAGAATGTCATCACCACCTTGCAGTTCACCTCCGAAAAGACCAGTGCACATTCCAGATGTTGATCTTGTTCAACAAGAGATTTATGACTACGAAGCAACAACTAAAGAATCAATCCAAAGTATTGGAGAAGGAAGCAATTAGTTCAATGAGCCACAAGAACCTTCAGCATCCAATGTTTTAAAGCAAGAAATATTTGAGTTGGAGACATTGAACAGATATCTCAAGAATGAAAATCAAACATTGAAAGCACAAAATGGGCTTAAAATTGTAAAAAGTGACAACCTTATCCTTCATTTGAGTTTGTGGTACAAAAAATAACAAAAAGATGAAGAAAGAGAATAGGGTAATGCAAAGAGAAATCATCAACCTAAAATACAAATCCTCATGAGGAAACCAAAGATGCCAGTGATTGCCAGAAAGAAGAAGAAAGTGAATCATGAAGGGGATAACAAGAGAATTATAATGACGAATTTTATGAGGACATACAAAACCTCTAGCGTGGGGGAATGTAGAGTCCAAGGACTATCTTACCTTGACACCCTTTTTGCCTATACTTCTTCATTTTTCCCTATACCTATCACCTAAATAATGCAATAGACACAAGGTTTTGTTAAAGGTAAGCACTTGAATGTATTCTTCTTCATATTTTTTTATATACCTTATTGTTTTGTTAAAGTATGCATTTGGCTATGGAATTGGCCTGTTTCTATAGCTAATTGGATTTCCGCAGCTACCTTCATTGTTAACAGGGTTCAGATGCTCCAGCTCAACGAAGGAAGATATGGATGGATGAGGAATGATACCCTTATGGATTATTTCCTATTCTCTTGAGCCAATCCTTCAAGAAGATCGCACGATAACACGGTCAACCTCAAAGTCAACTGCAAGATTATCGCCGGGATAGAGACAAAGTTTTCTCGAAATATTATTGATTTTCTTTTCCAAATACTAAATTGATTATTTAGTGATATATTTTGATTTAATAGGATCGAAATAAAGATATTTAGCCTTGAAACTCTCGTATTGTTATAACAAGAAGTATTATAAAAGAAATGGCCACTCTTTGTTTTGGGGTGTGCGCCGATATATGTAAAATTTTGAGAATATCTTGTTAAACTTGTTTGCGAGTAATAGACTTGGTTTATGTTTTCCATACTGCATTTATTGGAGATTTTTGACTGTTTTGTGGAGGGCCCTTATGTCCAGTATAGGTCTTTGACCAATTGCACATAGGTTTCTTTAATTGCTTTATCATAGATGCTCTGTTTTGTGTTTTGAAATACAGTATGATGGAATTCGCAATTGAATCGTTGTTCGCATAAGAAATTTTCTTTCCTTTATACCTAGCTTAATTATTTTATTTCATTTGCTTTTTATCTAGTACAATTTCATCATTTTCCTTGGTTTCTACCTAGTGTAGTTCAACTATTTCATTTTCATAGCGTAGTTGCTTTTCGGTTTATTAGATTTATGACTTGTTTGGGTGAAGTTGAATGAGTAAAAGAGTCACAATCATTTTCTTGGTAATTAAATCCAGAAATCATTCATTTACAATTTGATAGAATAGATCTCTTTAGCACATAGTAATTTAGGCTTGGATCTAGCATAAAATTCAGAGATAAAATCCAAAACAGTCTAACAAGAGTAAAGCTTAAAATAACACTTAAACCATCCATAAACTGATTCAATAGAAATTAATTTCTAAGATAAGTAGCTAATAACTTTAAGGCGTAATTCTTTAATATAATCAGTAATACCATCTTCATATTAATTCTAAGTTTAGACTTTAACACGAGCATAGATATCTTAACAACATAAAATAACTTCTAGCACATATAGTGCACTTGTGCTTCATCAATATACCTACCCTGGTCGATAATTTATGCTGACAGTTTAAGGACATTAAATTGGCTAAATATTGGGTATCTCTCCAAAGAATCGAGATGTACTCCTCAAGTATTTGGGGGGTCTGCACTGCCATTTGCGTGAGTAAGTGATGTTGTTCAAGCCTAAAATGGTGGACGAGGCTTGTGTATAAGAACAGTACTTGGAGAACATAGGCCTAAAAAAAGCTAAATCAAATGGATCGAAGCAGAAGGAGCAATAGAAAACTTCTAAGTAGTGGAACAAGAATTAAAAAGGGGGAAAAGATAAAAAGATGACAACCACACACACTAGTGCAAAGATCCCAGCAACCGCTGCACCATTGATGACCATACAAAGGATAAGTGTTGGAAGTTGCATCCAGAGCTAAATTCAAAGAACCAGAAGAAAGATAATAAGAAGAAGAATCTCATGGCCACTGATTCGAGAAACCAAGTTGAAAGCAACTCAGACATGGATGAGAAGATCGTTTGTACATCAGTGCAGAAGGAGATGAATCTGAGTAGCCTTCAGCAACAGGAAGAGAAAGAAATGACCAAACTCTTCCATGTAAAGATATAGGTCAAGAATATGAAGATTGATGCTCTGTTTGACTCAATATCACAAGAAAATCTCATTGCAGTAGATTTGGTCAAGAAGTTGGGGCTGGAATTTCATGATCATCCAAACCCATATCCATTGGGATGGGTACATAAGGATGCAGAGCTGAGGGTAACAAAAGAATGTAAAATTAGATTTTCTATCAGTGCTGATTTTATTGATGAAGTAGATCTGGATGTGGTTCCCCTTGATGTATGTGGAGTTGTGTTTGGGAGTCCATACATGGACATGCGTGATGCAATATTCATGAGGAGATATAACCAATATCGAATCATCAAGGATGGAAAATCGTTCATCATCAACGAGCATAAATGCAAATCGCAAATTTCGTTGGTAAGTGCCAACCAAGCCTAGAAATTGATCAGTTCTAGCAAGAAGTATGTTTTATTTTTTTAAAGAGAAAATCAATCTATAGAGGAGTCAATAAGAGGCAAGGCATCCCCAAAGGGGTTTACTAAGAAACAAAAAACAACAATTGGAGTAGTTTCTACAAGCATAAAAGGATGTGTTCCGAGAGCCTAAAGGGTTACCCCCCTAAGAGAGAAGTGGAGCATGAGATCCAGCTATTGTCAGACTCCCCATTGCCAAATATTGGGCTGTACATGAAACCTGCTATAGAACCAAGTGAGGTGAAGAAATAGTTGCAACAATTGTTTGAACATGGTGCCATTCGATCGATTACATCACCATGTGGGTCATCCATCATCATTGTGCCAAAGAAGGATGGGACTTGGAGGGTGTGTATAGATTACAGGGCGTTGAATAAAATCACACTCAAGAAAAGATGCCCCCTGCCCATGATTGACGATCTACTAGATCAGTTGCTGCAAGCAAATTATTTCACCAAGATGGACTTTAAGTCTGGATATCACTAGGTTCAAGTCAAAGAAGAAGATACATGGAATACTTCCTTCAAAACCAAGTAAGGTTTGTATGAGTGGTTAGTTATGCCATTTGGCCTATGTAATGCACCAGCTACATTTATGATATTAATGAATGATGTACTGCGCCATTTTATATATTCATTTGTTATTGTCTATTTGGATGATATACTAGTATATAGTGCTACTTGGGAGGAGAATATTTCACATATGACACGGGTGTTGGAAATATTGAAGAAGCTCCAGCTGCTAGCAAATCTCAAGAAGTGCGATTTTACGCCACAGTCCTTGATGCAAGCTGTGAAGAAGTGGAACCACTATTTGATGGGAAAGGAGACAATAATCCACATAGATCACCAGCCATTAGAGTACTTGCAGGCATAGAATAGGCTACATCATATGATCTAGATCTTGAGGGGAAGGCCCCCAAGATCTAAAAGATTGAATGGATCTTGTGGGGGAGGCCCCCAAGATCTGAAGAATTGAAATTGCCAGAATAAAAAGAGGAGAATGCCCAATAAACAAAACCACAAAGATTTTTTTAATTAAAATGGAGAATAATTGTAAGAGCTACATCATGGCAGATGAACTATCCTTTTATAAAATGCGACTTGTTACTTATAGTATTTTGCAGTTACAATACCACGGGTGAATTCCATGGGTGAATGAATACCATGGGTGGATGTCACAATACCATGGGTGAATTCCATGGGTGAATGAATACCATGGGTGGATGTCGCAATACCATGGGTCAATTCCATGGGTGAATGAATACCATGGGTGGATGTCACAATACCATGGGTAAATTCCATGGGTGAATGAATACCATGGGTGGATGTCACAATACCATGGGAAAATACCATGGGTGAACAAATACCACGGGTGGATGTCACTTACAATACCATGGGTGGATAAATACCATGGGTGGATGCCACTTACAATACCATGGGTAAATTCCATGAGTGGATGAATAATATGGGTGGATGAATACCATGGGTTGATGCCATTTTCCATTTAGATCATTCCTCTATCCTTAAGAAGCAATGGTCTCCATTGCGTAAAGTTCCCTCCTGCGAAGCCTTTGTTGAATATGAAGAGCCACTGAAGAGAAGGGTTTTATGTGGTTAACCCATAACCATGATGAAAAAAGGTCCGAGGATAGAGATACCCTGTAATGCTTGTGACCAACTGTGATTCTGACAGTGTGCGACCTAGCAAATGGACTTCGATGAAGTGTGGGGTTGTGGATGACCCATAAGCATGATGAACGAAGATCCGAGGATAGAGATACCTTGTAACGCTTGTGACCTACTGTGATACTGACAGTGTACGACATAGAAAATGGACTTCGATGAAGTGTGGGTTTGTGGATGACCCATAACCATGAAAAATGAATATCCGAGGATAGAGATACCCTATAATTCTTGTGACCAACTGTGATACTAACAATGTGTGGCCTAGCAAATGGACTTCGATGACAAGGATTTTGTGCAGTTGACCCATAACCATGATGTTGGTTGTTGATGATGTAGCAGGTGCCTACATAGCCTCGGGTGGGAGGGCACATCTCCAAATAACCCAAGCCGAATGCTGCTATGCTTAAACTGATGAATGTGAAGCAGGTGCCTACTAAAGTGGGGTGGGAGGGTACGTCTCCAATGGGAACTCGCTCTGAATGCTGCTCAAGAATTAAAATGGACATAAATCAGTCAATATAACTTAGAATATTTATTCTAACCTGTTTTTGGAAGCAGAAGGACCATTTTGGATCTTCCCATGTGTTGGAAATCCTTATTTGGACACTCTAGAATCTCCGATTCGCCCTGCAATTTTTCCGCTGTCATAAAAGTTCTGAAAAAATAGTTGATTTTAAATTAGTGATATCTCCCACATCCGAACTCCGATTCGACCCATTGTTTTTTTGAAATTGGGTGATTTTTCAAGAGGATCTTAGATCTACAATCCTTTTGCTGAAATTTTGCAAAAAAAAAAAAAAAAACTTCAAAAAAATATAGGAGAATCGTCGTCCACCAGTTTTCGTCATAAACAATTTCTAGAACATCGCTGATTTTAAATCAGCGATATCTCTCTCATCCAAACTCTAATTCGGGCAATTTTTTTGTTTTGAATTTTGCTATTTTGTCGCAAGGAATCCAGATCTATTATTTTCTTTTGTAAATATTGCACCAAATGTTTCAGATCTGATTTGCAAACTCGCTGCCCAAAAAAAAAAAAAATCCTACATAAAAATGAAAAAAAAAATATATTCCTGCTTGGCCCAAGAAAGTGTTATATGGAGGACGTAGCACATGCCTGAAGTTTCTTGAATATTGCTACAAAATTTGAAATTGAAATATGCATCAAACACTCATTCCCATGGAATCATAACCTGCTATGATACCACTGATCCGGATCTTAGGGGAAGGCCCCCAAGGTCTATAAGATTGAAATGGATCTTGTGGGGGAGGCCCCCAAGATCTGAAGAATTGAAATTGCTAGAATAAAAAGAGGAGAATGCCCAATAAACAAAACCACAAAGAATTTTTTTATTAAAATGGAGAATAACTGTCAGAGCTACATTGTGGCAGACAAACTATCCTTTTACAAAATGCGACTTGTTACTTATAGTATTTTTCAGTTACAATATTGTTAGCTTCCTATTGCGGTAGGTTTCATATTTCATGATTGACTGTTTACATGCCAAATATGTCATCATTTTATTGCTGCAAAGTTCCATATTTCCAACAAATTCCATTTTTTGAAGAATCAAACCATTTTTGAAGAGTTTTACAGTTAAGGGAAATCCAAACAGCTTAATCTTGGCTTCCCTGGGTTTCAATTTCCTGTTGTAGAATATAGAGAATCATTATCTATCGAAACAGTTTAATCTTGGAAGATTCTTAGATAGGTAGAGAAGCAAGGGTGCTCAATAGCCTAATCTAAGTCCCTGGATGAAATAAGTATAGATGTATATAGGAGGACAATAAAAAAGAAAAAGTTGAAAAGCTGGGTTTGCTAGTTCAAGTGCACCCAAACCAAAAGAAGAAAAATGCTAGGTAAAAATAGGCTGGGTAAGTAGTTTTTGTGGTTGCAGAAATCAAGCTATGTGATCCATTTCATGTTTTCAAGTGTTTATTTATCCAGATCGCAGTTTTGAGGCAATTTTTCATTTTGATCAGATCAAGCAAGGCATCTCTAACTCCCCCTTCTTCTTATTTCCAAAATCACTCACTAACATCCCCTTGAGGACCTTGGGATCTGCCCAACGAGTCCTGTTTTCACTCCATCCTTGTTAAAAACCAAGTTGACATCTGAGCTGACTTAGTGAAAAGAAGCCACATTTCTTGTGTAAAATTAATCTTTACACAATCCATTCATTTACCTATGCTTAAGTCTCCATTCTATAAACTTAGCATACATCCATTTCCTTTTCATTCCATATTAACATCTAACCCTATTATCTAGCTCCCTCAATCATTTCCCCTACCCCTATTCTACAAAAAACTATATAAAACCCCAAAAACACTAATATCCCCCCTGGCAACTATAGCTATATCAATATAAAGTTGGGAAACATTAGGTCCATTTGGGACCCAATGTTAGCCCCTCCGCGTCCATTATCCTTTGGATTTATTTCACTTCTGGTTAAATAAATAACCATATTAACCCCCCCCCCACACATAAAACCATACCATTACCCTCCGCGCATACATTCTTATAGATTTCGTTTAAACACTTGGTTGAACGAATAACTATGCTCCCGCGCCAAAAAACATTAAACCCAAAACCTAAGGTTTTAGCCACCCGCAGCCGCGAATAATTAACGTTTATCAGGAGTGCGTTTCTATTAAACCCCGATCGCTTTGCCCTCCCGTCCACTGTAGGATCGGCCCTCCCAGACCCGACGGCCCTAATGAATATCGGGCGCCCCTTCATAGCAGTACAATAGTACCCGATGGTCGACGGTTTCACCGTCGTACACCAGGACAGCTGTCGGCCTCCTATTGCATCGGGCCGCCCCTAACACATACCACTCCCGTACCTAAAGTGGTCTGATGCAAACTGCTTACCGCCCTCCCCGCTTGCCTACGTCACCACATGACGATGCCGCCACGTCGCCTGCCACTGTGCCATGTCACCAGCTGACGTCATCACCCTGCCACCATGTCATGATGATGTCATCATCCATGTCATCCCGCCACATCACCCTGCTGACATCATCCACCGTATTGGGTCCCACCGCTGACGTCATGCTGACGTCATCGCCAAGAAAAAAGCACGCAAAGGCAAAATCGCTGCTTAGGAAGCTCGGAATGAAAATCAGGGGCAGTTTTTGATGCGCAATTAACGCTTAGCACTAATCACGCTTTGCTAAGAAAAAAGGGCCAAAATGGAAAGCCTCAGTCCAGCGCATGGTTCACAGTAGCTATTTTTGTCGTAAAGAGATAAAAAGGGTGATTTAGCAGTTTAAAGAGGATCATCAGAGAAAGGGAGTCCCAATTCAAGTGTTAGAAAGGATCAGCAGAGAAAGAGAGTCCCGATTCAAGTGTTAAAGAGTATCAGAGGAAAGATAAAGCCCAGATTCAATTAAAAAAGTATCAGTGAAGCGGAAAAGAGTATCAGATAGACAATATCAAAGCAGGTGAACATTATAAGCCTCCATCAAAGTCAAAGAAAGCGCTGACGCCACTTAAGGCTCTCAGATCATAGTTAATGCACATCAAAGCCACTCAAGAGCAGTGGAGCAGAGACCAATGCGCAATTATGATAAATGGCCAGCGCATAAAAACAAAGGACACATAGCCTCATTTTTTAAAACAACTACCCCAGTGCAGGATTAGATAGATATTTTTTACATTACTTGCAAGAGAAGTTAGGTTAATTGCATTTATTTCCTCAGATCTTCTATCAGATCTATTTTTGTAGATATTTTGCCTATAAATACAGCCCTGAACAATGTAATAAGGGTTGGTTGGTTGGTTGATAATCTGGAGTTTAGACTTGCGTTGTATACTTTGAGAGCATCTATAATCAAAGACTGCTAGAATGCTTGGATGTTGAAACTGTCTGTTGTGTTTTAATGGCTGAAGAGTGACTATGGAATTCATGTGCTTCTACATGGCTCAATAAGTGTTTCTTACCTCTTTTTTCAGTTTTTATGTTTGCTATATCATCTATGTGCCACCATCTAAATAGCAGAAAGGAAGAATAGTTTAGAATTTGCTTAGCAGCACTCTATGCTCAATTTTTGTTATTTCTACATGTTTTCCTTAGGAATAGTTATGAATATGCATACTTAAATGATCATGTTTACGCTGTTTCTTTCACATATGACTGTTATTTAGGAATTCTTGACTGCTCCTAGATAAACACTCATTCACCTCCCTTCTCTGTTAGTTGATGAAAGATTCTTAGTTGCCTTTCATCTCTGGCCTTCATTCCATCTTTTTTCAGCAATTCATATTGTTTTATGTGTAGCTATCCTACTCTGTATTCCTCTTGTGACCAAGAAAACGCAACAGCAAGCCCTAATCCATGACTCCATGCCCAATGGTTCGAACTTCTCACACTATGCATCCCAACTTTGCTTGAAAACATCATCCTTCCTACCAAAATCAAAACAAAACCCAAAGAACATCATAACTAGCCTAAAATCAGCCTCAAACAAAGCTAAATTATAAGAGAGAGCCCTCTCTAATTGCAGGTAGGCTAGGGCCTGCAGTCCAAAGATTGGTTTGTGGTTACCTTGGCTATATCCCTTAAGGAGACAAGGGAAAACCTGAGTGATAACATAATGGTGACTCCACTGGGGACAAATTAGTTTCCTTGTTTCAACATAGTCAATGGATATTTCAAGCCTCCTATATTTCAAAAGAATCTCCTGTGATTGAAAACATTTTCAGAAAAACACCAAAAACAAATCTAGAACCTGGCTCCAAAGAAGAAAACACGTAATACTAGGTCAAATCCAGACTCAAATCCCCCAGCTGCTTTTGAAAATCCCAATATAATCCCAAGGAACCTCAGGAAGCTAGAGCGAAGAGAAGATTTTGCTGATTCTAGTCCTGAAACAGTTTAGCCAAGCTGTGTTCCAACCCCTGTCAAAGTTTTATTTCATTCAAACCCTGTTTCCCCTAGTTCATCATCCACCTCTCCAAGCATCTCTTCCACTCCTCCATTGACTGCACATACTACCCCCATTACCACTGTTGTTGCTGCTATTCCAGCTGTTCCATTTTTCCTGGGTGTTCCACTTATTCCTGTAAATATGGCTAATAGATATGCACCTTTACAGTTACCTGCAAATACTGGGGCTATGCCTCAAGATTACCAAACTAAAATCACATATTTTGATGGTACTGGTTCTTGCACAGCCCTGCCCCACACCAAGAAAATGCAGGACTATTTTGAGAGTTATGAAATAGATGATGATCATGTAAGAATGAAGATTTTTGTTCAAAGTTTAACAGGAGATGTAAGGCCTTAGTTTAGAGCTCTTCCTGCGAATTCCATAGCTAACCTAGATGCCCTTTACCAAACATTCCTTAACAGATGGGAGAAAAAGAAAGATCCACTGCACATATTATCTGAATATGATACTATCAAAAGAGGCCCTCAAGAGGCTGTCTTAGACTATTTTGCAAGATTTAACCAAATTTACAATGCGATCCCACAGAACCTTAGGCCTCCACCTGATCTTGCTTTATATAAATTCCTTGATGGTTTTGATACCGACATGGCCTATCAATTAAGGGAAAGAGCTCCTCAAAACTTAGCAGACATGCAGGATGTAGCTGTTAGTGTGGAGGCAAATTTGATTGCCAAAAGAAACAGAGCAAGAGCTGAGAGAAGAACCACTTTTAAAGAAGAACCTCCAGCGTTTGAGCAGAATTTGGATGCAATCTTCAATAAAGTAAACAGTTTTGAAGATAGAGTGGGAATTATGGAAAGAAAAACATCATGGGAAGGACAACAAGCCAATACTATCAGAAACCCAAATTTTAGGAAAAACCAAAACCCAAACATTGGAAGGGCTAGTCCCGACCATGATATAAGACCTCCTTTTCATGAAAACTATGCTGAAGCATCCACATCTAGTGAGCCGATAGAGGACACTCACATAAACTTGATGAGTTTGGAGAGTGAACAACAAGATTTTCTAACCCAAAAAGACCAAGATGACCATGATATAAATCAATTTCAAACTAACTCTAGAGAGTCTTGTGACTTTAAACAAGGCTATGATTCAGCAGTTTTTGAGGTCCACAAACAGTATAAGCTGAGGACAAGAACCATGGATGTGCCTGAAAATATTAAACCAAATGATATCAAGCAGCCTAAGAATATTAACGACAAGGCTGCTCTAACAGAACATGCTGATAAAACAGACCCAAAATTAAAAGAAGTGACCATGGAGGATGTATCTGATATGCAGCCCTCTAAAAAGCAGCCTTTTGTATCCTCTTCCTCAAAATAGAATGTAAACAACACTCCTGAAAGCCTTTCCAAAACAGAAATACCTCAAGATAACACTGATAACCAAGAGCAATTTGCTGAAAGTGCAATGGAAAAATCAAAATCTGCCAGTCACAATACTAAAACCCAATCAGAGAAAACTTTTGATTTAGAAGCAGAAATTGGTAAACTAAAGATATCCATTCCTCTCTATGAACTTGCCAAACATGATGTATATAGGCAGCAAATCAAAAGATCATTGCACATACCAGAGAATAGGGATGATGTTAATGTTTTAGATGATCAACCTGAGCTCCTTTTCGGTCCTGAAGTTGATGGAAAATCAGCACATGGAGCTGGTCTACCCTTCTATGTCAGTTTACATATTCATGATAAAGTTTTGCACAATGCTATGTTCGATTCAGGCGCTTCACACAACCTAATGCCGAAAGCTGTAATGGAGAAGCTAAACCTTGAGGTCACTAGACCCTACAAAGACTTATTTTCATTTGATTCTAGTCAGGTCAAGTGTTTAGGCTTAATCAAGGTTTTATGTGTGTCTTTAGTCCAAAACCCCAACAAAACAATCCTAATGGACGTGGTGGTTGCTGACATTCCACCAAAATATGGCATGCTTTTATCAAGGTCTTGGGGAGCAAAACTCCAAGGATCTCTCTAACTAGACCTCTCTTATGCCACTATTTCAGTCTTTGGACAACCAAAGAGACTGTATAGGGAAACACTTATGAAATATGTGGTAAGTAGTGAGGAAAAGCCCCAAAACTTTCCAATTTACTCAATCCATTCTGATATGGATTCATTTATCTTTTTTAATGATGATAGGTCTCCTTCCACTGATGATAAGCCTTTGGCTTTAGAACAAGAAACATGCATAAGTGAGGGATCGGTTGCCCATACCCAAGAAACTATCAAAACAACCAATGCAACCAGAACACAAGAAGAACCTCCCCAAACAGAAAATTCAAATCTGCCCACTCCTAAAATGGTTGAAACTCTCAATACTGGTCAAGAGCAAGAAATCCTATGGTATTTGGAGTTTGATGGTTCAGTTAATAAGCTAGGAGCAGGGCAAGAGTATGGATCCATAATACACAAAACAATCATGCAGAGGGCCATGCTTATAGATTAAAATTTAGATGTACTAACAACATGGCAGAGTATGAAGCCATCCTTTTAGGCCTTAAGCTAATCAAATCTCTAGGAGCAACAAAAGTTTCCATTCTAGGTGACTCCGACCTGATTATTCAACAGATGAAAGGTAACTTTGTTACAAATGACAATAGGCTAAGAGCTTATAGGACTGCTACCACATAAATACTTGATACCTTCACCGAGTGCAAGCTTGCCAAAATTCCAAGAAGCTATAATCTACAAGCACACAGCCTAGCTACTTTTGCTAGCACATGCAAGCTTCCATTTGAGCCCAATCACCATTTCTCAGCTAAAATAAAAAACAGGCCTACTGTCCCTAAAAATGTCAAAGATTGGCAAGTATTTGAAAATGATGCACAAATAAACAATTTCCTCACTTTACAGCAAGAATTTTCAAGCTTAAACATTGATGAAGATGCCATGGATGACCCACAACAGCGAGTAAACAAAAATGAGCAAAATATAATAGCTGAAGTAGCAAATCAAATGCTGCACCCAACCATTTTTTATGCCAACAACATTCAAGAGCTGAAGCAAATGAATTTAGAAGATATAGCTGAAGCAGAGGCTTAAGTGTTGGATTTAAAGGACAATTGTCTGCCTGCTGGCCTAACTCCATTAGAAGACATGTTTGATGCAAATGATGTCCCCAAAAGGCCAAAGGTGCAGCCCTTAAACGCTGTTGTGGAAGACTGTAATATTGGGACAGCAGAGAAGCCCAAAATGATTAAACTATCCAGGTCTTTGCCTCCCGATCAAAAGCCAAAGTATGTTGACTTGTTTAAAGAATTCCAAGATATTTTTGCCTGGAGTTATGAAGACCTCAAGTCCTATGACACTTCAGTTATTAAACATACCATACCTTTAAAACCAAATCAAAATCCCTTCAAACAGAAACTAAGGAGAATCAATCCTATGCTTCTCCCCTTGATGGAAAAAGAAGTGAAAAGAATGTTTGAGGCTGGTATCATAGCACCCATTAGATTTTCTGAATGGGTATCCAATCTTGTTCCCACAAGGAAGAAAATAGGTGAGATTAGGCTATGTGTAGACTTAAGAAATTTGAACCAAGTCTCCCTTAAAGACCACTACCCATTGCCAAAGATGGACCATATTCTACAAAGGGTTGTGGGGTCTTCAAGAATTTCCTTACTTTATGGCTTTTCAGGTTTCAATCAGATACTTGTTCACCCGGATGACCAAGACAAGACAACCTTTACAACACCCTAGGGAACCTTTAAATATGTGAAAATGCCTTTCGGACTAAATAATGCAGGTGCTACCTTTCAAAGGGAAATGGACATCGCATTTGCCAAGGAAATCCATGATTTCTTAGTGGTATACCTTGATGACTTAACCCTTTTCTCAAAATCTGATCAAGAGCATCTTAAACACCTAAGGCAAGTGTTCCTAACCTGTAGGAAATATGGCATTTCCTTGAACCCCAAGAAGTCTCTCTTCAGCCTAGAAGAAGGCAAATTGTTGGGCCATATTATTTCAAAATATGGAATTAAAATCGATCCGGAAAGGATCCAAGCCATTCTTCAAATCCCATATCCAAGAAACATCAAAAAGTTGCAAGCATTCCTAGGAAAGATCAATTTCCTAAGAAGATTTATCCCAACCTTTCCTGAGTTAACAAGAATGATAAATAACATGTTAAAAAAGGATTCCAAGGTAAAATGGACCTTAGAAGCCAAGCAAGCCCTTGAGGGCATAAAAACTACATTAACCCAAGCACCAGTCCTCACAAGTCCTCAATTTGATAAGGATTTCATTATTTTTTCCTTTGCATCTGACCACACCATAGCTGCTATCCTTTTGCAAAAGGATGATCAAGGAAATGAAAAGCCCATTGCTTTCTTCAGCTGATCCCTTAGAGATGCCCCCTTGAAGTACCAAATCATGGAGAAGCAGGCCTATGCCCTTGTTAAGGCCATCAAATATTTCCGGTTTACATCTTATACTCCCATGTGATTTCTTATGTACCAAATGCTGTTGTAAAAAACATATTAACACAAGAGGGAATTGAGGGAAAAAGAGGCAAGTGGATTTCCAATATCCTTGAGTATGACATTGAGATAAAACCCACCAAGCTCACAAAGGGACGAGGTTTAGCCAAACTGATGTCCGAAACCAATTTTCCAGCCTTAGATATTAATGAACTGGACAATGAACAGGAGATGGCGACTCCACAGATCAGTGAAGATTTTTTGCAATCCCCATGGTATGCTGATATTTGTTTTATATTGTTAAACCTGTGTGCTCCCCCAGGGTTGTCCAGAACCAAAAAGAGATTTTTAAAAATGAAAGCATCAAAGTTTTGTGTCTTAGATGGTGCCCTGTTTTGGAAAAATCATGAAGGAATTTTGCTGAACTGTTTAACTTTGAATGAAACTGACAGTGTTATGAAAGAATTCCATGCAGGGGACTGTGGAGGGCATCTATATTGGAAACCCACTGCTGATAAGATATTAAGGGCTGGTTTCTATTGGCCCTCATTGTTTGCAGATGTCATAAAGTTTGTTGTTTCATGCCACAAATGCCATATCTTTGAAGGCAAAAGAAAGCTTCTGCCCTTGCCCCTTAAGCCCATTTCAACTGAGAAGCCTTTTCAACAATGGGGTCTTGACTTCATTGGAAAAATCCACCCATCATCCTCAGCCCAGCATAAGTGGATTCTAACAGCCACAGACTACTTTACCAAGTGGATTGAAGCCATCCCATGTAGGCAAGCCAATGACACAACCATCATCCAATTCCTTGAAACCAACATTCTGTCCAGATTTGGCTGCCCTGAAAAAATCGTTACAGACAATGTCGTTGCCTTTAAATCCAAGAAAATGATCAATTTTTGCCATAAATTTCACATTACCTTAGGCCACTCCACAGCCTATTACCCTGAAGGTAATGGTTTGGCCGAATCATCCAACAAGAGCCTAATTAACGTCATTAAGAAAGTACTGGAAGAAAACAAGAAGAACTAGCACAAAAAGCTTGTTAATGCACTATGGGCTGATAGATTGACAACTAAGAGATCCATTGGGATGAGCCCATATGAGTTATTCTATGGCATGGAGGCCAATTTCCCTTCTTCTTTGGGAATCCCTATTATCAAGCTACTGCAAGAGATTCAGGCTGAACCCAATGATATCCAAACGAGGATAAACCAAACCATCTATTTGCAGCAAACAAGAGAGCAAGTGTATAACAGAGCTCAAGTTTTACAAGAGAAGCTCAAGAAAATGTTTGACAAAAGAACAAAGGCTGAATATTTCTTCATGGGCAGCAAAGTCTTAAGATGGGATTCAATAATGGAGGACAAAGGAAAGCATGGCAAGTTCGATTTCCTTTGGATATGCCCCTTTATTATTTTTTTTGTTCAGGGCAACAACACATATTTTTTTAAGAGTTTGGATGGCAGCACAGCTGAGGAAGGCCCTATTAATGGCCGCATTTTGAAGCATTATCATGACCCCTTTTAGATACAATGCAGCTCTGTATATTGTTTGTACATTAATATTTTATATCTCCAACACTTTGTTTTCGCTTTTATAGTAGGCCGATAAGAGGGAACAACGCAGAAAATTTTGAAGGAAAGATCAAAGAAAGCTCCATTTCAGATCTTTGTTTTTTGAAATAATTCCAAAGAAGTGATCAAGCAGATTTCAATACGTTTACAAGCACCCAAAAGGCAAGCAGAGCTGTAATTTTTCTGCAATTCAGCTCAAAAGGATACTGCATATCAGCTTATAAGAATTCAGTCAAAGGCCTTGAGAAGAAGGAAAATTTCAGTTTATAGTAACAATTGAAGATCAAGTCATTCTGACCTACTGTTCTTGGCTTTTCATCTTGAAAAATCATCCACGTGTGGAGCCACTATTAGCTTCCTATTGTGATAGGTTTCATATTTCATGATTGACTGTTTACATGCCAAATATGTCATCTTTTTATTGCTACAAAGTTCCATATTTCCATCAAATTATATTTTTTGAAGAATCATACCATTTTTGAAGAGTTTTACAGTTAAGGGAAAGCCAAACGGCTTAATCTTGGCAGATTCTTAGATAGGTAGAGAAGCAAGGGTGCTCAACAGCCTAATCTGAGCCCCTGGATGAAATAAGTATAGATGTAGATAGGAGGACAGTAAAAAAGAAAAGGTTGAAAAGATGGGTTTGCTAGTTCAAGTGCACCCAAACCAAAAGAAGAAAAAATGCTAGGTAAAAATAGGTTGGGTAAGTAGTTTTTGTGGTTGCAGAAATCAAGCTATGTGATCCATTTCATGTTTTCAAGTGTTGTATTTATCCAGATCAGAGTTTTGAGGCACTTTTTCATTTTGATCAGATCAAGCAAGGCATCTCTAACTCCCCCTTCTTCTTATTTCCCAAATCACTCACTAACATCCCCTTGAGGACCTTGGGATCTGCCCAACCAGTCCTATTTTCACTCCATCCTTGTTAAAAACCAAGTTGACTGTTTGGTCAATTTAGTGTTGTCTAAATTGCTATCATAAATTGTCAACCCGGGGCTCGTAAGCTGATGAAGTGAAGTGTACAATATATACTTAAGCAGCCTTTTCTAGTTCTTTTTGTCATTTTTAGTTTATTTCTAACTTATCTTCCTAATGTGATGTAATGAGGTTATAAACAAGTGAGTGAATGTATGTGTATGTGGCAATTTCTAAATGCCTTTTGAATTTTAAAGAGAAAACTTGAATAATAACTTGAAATGGCATTAAAGCTTCGAATGAAAATAAAGCATGAAACAAAAAGACCAATGGCACTAGTCCAATACCTTTACTGTTGATAAGAATGAAAATGACATCTATATTAACTCAGCTGAAAGCAAGAACACTACTCTAACTCCTCTATTGAATCTAAAACAATGCAAAAATTAAGTGACAAATCACACTACTTAATTCTCCCTTAACATTCTGCCTTTAGCTAAATTGATCATGTGAAAAAGAGTTAGGAGTGAATTAGAAATATGAGTCTAAAACTAAATAAACCAAGCTGAAATTAAATGATATTTTGGTCCCATAAAAGTTAGTGAATTATGATAAAAAGAACCATTAAGAGATTAGCAACTTGACAAAACTTGATAAAGTAAACTAAGCAAGGAAACTAACTAAGCAAGGAAACTAATGAAAATCAAAGCAAAAGTCAATAGTTTAGATAAGACAACTTCAGGTGCCACCAGTGTTAAAAAGAAGGAAAAGCACATTGTCCCGGGCTCCTAACAAAGTTGTAAAAACACACACTGATGAGTCATGAAAAGTAAAGAAACATAAAGCAGCATAATTCAAAACTGTACATTAATATACATGGTGAATTAAAGAAAAAGGAATGCAGGAAAGTAAATTTAAAAGCTACTGTACAATGGTTGTAGCAGACAGGGGCCCTCCATCCACTTCAACCAATTAAAAGATCAGCTACGCCGGTAGAAACAGAACTGTCTTCTTGGAATTAAATCAACACATAATAAAACACAGTGGAGAGCATAAACGCTATACAAAAGAGTCTTTAAAATAGATTTTACAGCAGCAAAAGATTAAATTCCAAAAGCTAACTAATCAGCGTGTAGAAACGCTTTATTTATAGCAAGAACATCAACTGTTCTATGCGTAAACTAAGCTAACTAACAACTATGAAAAAGACACATTCAGCAGCACCGTGCGTGGATTTAGGGAACGGTCATCATGGTTTAATAAATCCGATGTTGGATTCTTGTCCCCTGCAGTCTTTGTGGCTAAAGAAGTGGCCAGCTATGACTTACGTGCTCCAACTGAACATGCAGAGTCGTGCCACCGTTTGCAACCTTGCCGTTTGACAAGAGTTACCTCCGCGTTGAACAGGGGTGTAGACGGCCAGTTTGGCTGAGCTAACAGCACACGCACCATGTACACAGTCATACAAACTTGCCCATGTGGCTCTTTTCTCTGGAGGACACCTGGATCATAGCAAACAAGAAAATGGTTGCGGAATCAGAGACCGGTTGCGGAAATCCTGTATCAGCTGCGGAATTGCAGCACTTGAACCAAAAATCTAAACCAACAGTCAATCATTAGCACAGTTAGCAAATCATGTTAAAATGTCCTATAATGCAATGAATTGAACAAGTTGATGAAGGAAATGATGACAAAAGAAGGAAATGAGTAGGAAAAGGCTGTTGGGAGGATGGGTAAATGAGCGCAGGTTTGAGGCTCAACATACCCCCACTGTGAAGGTGTTGCATGTCCTCA
>APFE030631091.1:88440-99963 GCA_000404065.3 Pinus taeda | reverse complement strand
AAAGAAGCCACATTTCTTGTGTAAAATTAATCTTTACACAATCCATTCATTTCCCTATGCTTAAGTTTCCATTCTATAAACTTAGCATGCATCCCCTCATTTGCATTCCAAAGACCTCATATTAACATCTAACCCTATTATCTAGCTCCCTAAAACATTTCCCCTACCCCTATTCTACAAAAAACTATATAAAAACCCCAAAACACTAAATATTCCCCCCCATGGCAACTATAGCTATATCAATATAAAGTCGGGAAACATTAGGTCTATTTGGGACCCATGTTAGCCCCTCCGCGTCCAATATCCTTGGGATTTATTTAACTTCTTGTTAAATAAATAACCATCCCCCCCCCCCCCCCCCCACACATAAAACCTTACCATTACCCTCCGCGCATACATATTATTATAGATTTCATTTAAACACTTGGTTGAATGAATAAATATGCTCCCGCACCAAAACACATTAAACCCAAAACCTAAGATTTTAGCCACCCACAGCCGCAAATAATTAACGTTTATCGGGCGCACATTTCTATTAAACCTCGATCGCTTTGCCCTCCCATCCACCGTAGGATCGGCCCTCCCAGATCCGACGGCCCTAATGAATATCGGGCGTCCCTTCATAGCGGTATGATAGTACCCGATGGTCGACGGTTTCACCGTCGTACACCAGGACAGCTGTCGGCCTCCTATTGCATCGGGCCGCCCCTGACACATACCACTCCCGTACCAAAAGCGGTCCGACGCAAACCGCTTACCGCCCTCCCTGCTTGCCTACGTCACCACATGACGATGCCGCCACGTCGCCTGCCACTGTGTTGTACCTGCTCCATGTCACCAGCTGATGTCATCACCCTGCCACCGTGTCATGATGATGTCATCATCCACATCACCCCGCCACGTCACCCTGCTGACGTCATCCGCCGTACTGGGTCCCACCGCTAATGTCATTGCCAAGAAAAAAGCGCGCAAAGGCGAAATCGCTGCTTAGGAAGCCCGAAATGAAAATCAAGGGCATTTTTTGATGCGCTTAGCGCTAATCACTCATCGCTAAGAAAAAAGGGCCAAAATGGAAAGCCTCAGTCCAGCGCATGGTTCACGGCAGATATTTTTGCCGTAAAGAGATAAAAAGGGCGATTTAGCAGTTTAAAGAGGATCAACAGAGAAAGAGAGTCCCGATTCAAGTGTTAGAAAGGATTAGTAGAGAAAGAGAGTCCCAATTCAAGTGTTAAAGAGTGTCAGAGGAAAGATAAAGCCCAGATTCAATTAAAAAAGTATCAGTGAAGCGGCAAAGAGTATCAGATCAACAATATAAAAGCAGATGAACATTATAAGCCTCGATCAAAGTCAAAGAAAGCGGTGATGCCACTTAAGGCTCTCAGATCATAGTTAATGCACATCAAAGCCACTCAAGAGCAGTGGAGCGGAGACCAATGCGCAGTTATGATAAATGGCCAGCGCATAACAACAAAGGACACATAGCCTCATTTTTTGAAATAGCTGCCCCCAGCGCAGCATTAGATAGATATTTTTTACATTACTTGCAAGAAAAGTTAGGTTAATTGCAGTTATTTCCTCATATCTTCTATCAGATCTATTTTTGTAGATATTTTGCCTATAAATACAACCCTAAACAATGTAATAAGGGTTGGTGGGTTGGTTGGTTGGTTGATAATCCGGAGTTTAGACTTGCGCTGTATACTTTGAGAGCATCTATAATCAAAGACTGCTAGAATGCTTGGATGTTGAAACTGTCTGTTGTGTTTTAATGGATGAAGAGTGACTATGGAATTCTTGTGCTTCTACATGGCTCAATAAGTGTTTCTTACCTATGTTTTCAGTTTTTATGTTTGCTATATCATCTATGTTCCACCATCTAAATAGAAGAAAGGAAGAATAGTTTAGAATTTGCTTAGCAGCACTCTATGCTCAATTTCTATTATTTCTACATGTTTTCCTCAGGAATAGTTATGAATATGCATACTTAAATGATCATGTTTACATTGTTTCTTTCACATATGACTGTTATTTAGGAATTCTTGACTGCTCCTAGATAAACACTCATTCACCTCCCTTCTTTGTTAGCTGATGAAAGATTCTTAGTTTCCTTTCATCTCTGGCCTTCATTCCATCTTTTTTCAGCAATTCATATTGTTTTATGTGTAGCTATCCTGCTTTGTATTCCTCTTGTGACCAAGAAAACGCAACAACAAGCCCTAATCCATGACTCCATGCCCAATGGTTCGAACTTCTCACACTATGCATCCCAACTTTGCTTGAAAAGATCATCCTTCCCACCAAAATCAAAACAAAACCCAAAGAACATCATAACTAGCCTAAAATCAGCCTCAAACAAAGCTAAATTATAAGAGAGAGCCCTCTTTGATTGCAGGTAGGCTAGGACCTGCAGTCCAAAGATTGGTTTGTGGTTACCCCGGCCGTATCCCTTAAGGAGCCAAGGGACAACCTGAGTGATAACAAATACCATGAGTCAATTCCATGGGTGAATGAATACCAAGGGTAGATGTCACAATACCATGGGTCAATTCCATGGGTGAATTTATACCATGGGTGGATGTCACAATACCATGGGTCAATTCCATGGGTGAATGAATAACATGGGTGGATGTCACAATACCATGGGCAAGTTCCATGGGTGAACAAATACCATGGGTGGATGTCACTTACAATACCATGGGTGGATAAATACCATGGGTGGATGCCACTTACAATACCATGGGTAAATTCCATGGGTGGATGAATACCATGGGTTGATGCCATTTTCCATTTAGATCATCATACCAGACACTACAAGTGGATGGGGTTTTTACAATAGTTTCATTTGGTGATCAAATATAAGAAGGGAAATACAAACAAGTTGGTCGATATTCTTTCAAGGCCACCTACATCAAATATTACAACTTTGGGGACTCTTATGCACATGGAGGCATTCACCCATGATGCATACACATAGGAACATTTAGAAGATGAGGACTTCAAGGAGGTGTATCAACAATTGTAGAGTCATAATCGTGTGCACGATGGTGATAGCATCATTGACTACCATCTCCAAGATGGTTTACCCTACAGGATGGATAAGTTATGTGTTCCTAAATGTGAGCATTTTTAGTTTATTAGAGAGGCTCACACCTCTAAGGTTGTAGGGAACTTTGGTGTAGGGAAGGCCATGACTAACTTGCAGAGGTATGTGTATTGGCCCAAGATGCAAGATCAGGTAGCTAGGTTCATAAGAGGATGTATACTTTGTTGTACTAGCAAGCCTAGGAACATGAAACATGGTTTGTATCATTCCTTACCTGTACCTACTCATCCTTGGGAAAGCATTTCCATGGACTTCGTGGGAGGTTTACCCATAACTAGGAAGGGACATGACTACCTGTTAATGGTAGTTGATAGGTTCAAAAAGATTTGTGTTATGATGCCATGTAAAAAGATCATCAATGGATAAGAAGCAACAAACTTTTTCTTTGGATAGGTCTGGGTAGGTCTAGGTACACTTTGGGATACCAAGGAGCATCATTTCAGACAGGGATACAATATTTCTCAGTGCATTTTGGACTACATTGTGGGAGAAGATGGACACAAAGTTGAAGAGAGATACAACATTCCATCCATAGACATATGGGCAGACAGAATTAGTCAATAGAATTTTGGTGCGGCCTCTGAGGGGATACAACCAGAAGCATCCGAAGACCTGAGATTAAAATATGGTATATATACAACATTCTTATAACAGAGCAATCCACACTTCTACAGGAAAGTCCCCATTTGAAACTTGTTTTGGATATTTTCCACCTTCACCTTTGGATATTGCATATGGGAAGCAAAGAGGAGTGAAGGAAGACCTTACAGGAGATGATTTGAGGGCTGAAAAAAATATAGAGAAGATCAAGCAGATCCATCTACAGGTACAGGAAACACTGCAAAAGTCACAGGTGAAGTATAAGGCTAGGCATGATCACCACAGAACAGAGAAATCATTTAAGATGGGAGAAAGAGTATGGCTATAGTTGAATAAGGAGAGGCTGCAAGGGCCTAGTAAGAAAATCAGGATCTAAGATATGGTCCCTTTAAGATATTTGAAAAGGTGGGTGATAATGCCTATCAAATTAGTTTACCACCATATATGCACATTTACTTAGTTGTAAATGTAGAGAATTTGAAACTCTATGAACCTTCCATGCTAGATCATGAAGAGGAACAGGTCATACCTTCTGTGGAGGATTTGGCACCAGACGCTTAGGTAGAGTTGACAGAAGATACAGTTTTGCAAAAGAAGTCCAAAACTACAATACAAGGGCAACAATACCTTTGGCAGATTGGGTTGAAGGGACAACTTCCAGGTAAAGCTAAATGGTACATCAAAGAGAAGGTGGAGGAAAAATTTTCTCACCTCATTCAGTAAAATATTTTGGGGACCAAAAGTGTCCCAAAATGGGGAGGTGTGATATGAATTGTATTATTTTATTGTTTGGCATCCATAAATATTCATTTGGAGTGGCAAAAGTGGAGGAATCATCTCACGGGATCTTTTTTACCTACGGGACCTAGTTTGGCGAAATGGGGACTAAAACCTTTCGTGAGTGTTTTAAGGCATCAAACGATGTTTTTGGGGGTAAAGCTTTACCACTCTTATGCGACACCTTCTCATGCTATTCTACAAACAAAAATCTTTCCAACGATGCAAGAATTGCATCAATCAGATTTTATATGAAAACGTTATGCCACTCAAAAGTTGACCTTCATGTTTTCACACTTATAGTTCAGGAGGATGCCATGTCAGCCCCCATTATTCATGGAAAAGGGGCTAGTCATGTGTTTGTGATGTAAAAGAATCTACAAGAGTCTATTTTGTAACTCTATTTAAGAGTTGATGTAGTCAAACTTCACCACTAGTAGGCTATCGATGTTGATCTAAAGATAATCTAAGGTTGTCATTGATGTCAACCCAAGCAGCACTAGGGGCTACCCTGATCTTTCAAGGAGATTTTTACTTGAAAAATTACTCTATTTTTAGTCAAGGATCTTCTAATGGGTTCTAATCGTCGAGATGTTTCCATTGATATATGGCACGCCAAGTAATTCTTCACAGTTTGAGAGATATTCATGTTTGAAGCTAGTAACCCTAGTTAGTAGGCTAAAACCCTATGGGGTTGTGGCATGGCATTCATAATTGGTTTTTGTCATTGAATAGTCAATAATTAATAATTTTTTAAGCTCCTAAAATCCCTCCAACATTCTCTATAGAATCCCCTCTCAATTCTATAAAATGAAATCTCATATATCCTCCAAAAGGTGTGATCGTGGCATTTTCACTATAACTTCATTTCTGCGAAGTCTTAGATTCTGAAATTAAAGCCCGTTGGATTTGAAATTATGATGAATTTCATGACCGAAATGAAAATCTTGGTTCGCTATATTTTCAAAGATATGATCTGTGAAAGTTAGGGTTTTCGCAGGCTCCCGAATTTTGTCTCAAAGAAGTGACCGTGGGAAAATCGTCATAACTCTCTCTCTGAGAAGAGGATTGGAATTCTGTAAAAAGTGGAAAATAGTGCACAGAGAGTAGCTTTCTTTACATTGATTTCAGAAACAAAGGAGGAAACAATCGCATGTTTCACATCGTACAAGTTCGCTTTGCTGAACTAGTCCATAATTAAGTCATTTTGAGAGATTGGGCATAACTTTGCCTTGAAGAGTCCAAATTGGATCAGACCTATGGCATTGGAAAGAATACTCAGAGGGATACTACAGGACCTAATATCACATATTGGGGATCTTAAATAATAGAGATACATCAGATTAAATATTTTGCTACTAGAAGGCAAGAATAAACTAGATCAAGTGCTGTCAAGGGGTGCAAAGGACCAGACTTTCTAGGGCAGCAAAGAGCAAGGTGTAGCCAAATGATGCAGTAGAGGTAAGTTGTAAGTAAGTATATTCTGTATATGCATGTTCATCTCTTAATTGAATTAGGTTCTTTGTATTCTAATTTATTTTTTTTATTTAGCACTGACATATGCTCTGCGGGAAGAGGTAAGTTTCGCTATTATCATGTCATGGGTATTTCCTTGAAGACTTTTTGCAGGTATTATATATTCATAAAGAGAAGAATCAATGCATAATATAATGTTCTGAAGAGTGAGAAATGGTAGCATGACAAGAGCAGCAATCTAGGTGCAAAACAGCAGCAAGAAGTTCACAACATCAAGTCTTCAAGTGTTAAGCACTTCATATAGACATTGTAAAAATATCATTGTACAGAGTCATTGTAAAAGCATCATTGTAAAATTTGTACAAGTGTCTATCTTCCAAGAGTTGAAAAGGCATTTTTGGGAGGTCTAAGATCATCATTAGGTGTTTGTGTCATAGTTGGGGTCATGGTCTAGTGTGTCTTCTTCTTCTACATCATTCTATATCATTGTAAAGTGAACCATTTTCCCTAGTAAGGGTGTCCATTCTTCTTTTATTCTTCTATAGGGTGGTAGGGTGGTGCTATTCTGGTGCATGAAGTCACCAACAATTTCAAGCCTATGAAAAATTCAAGGTGGTAGGGTGATGCTAGGGTGAGTTGTAGCTCATTGGGTGTTGGAGCATCCATTCAGTTGACTACTGAATAATCTCGGGCGTTGGAGCATCCATCCAGTGGGAGCTGGAGAATAATGCTTTTCTTGAATTCTAGGAATTTGTTGCTTTCATTTCATTTGGGGCTAAAGATTAAAGAGTTTATTAGAAAAGCGTTCAATGGTTTTTGACTCGGAGGGGGTTTTCCACCTAAAATATTTGTGCCTCCTATGTTCTTTTATTCACTGTTATTATTTCATAAACATTAATAATAATTGAAGATTAACTAATGCTCTAAAAATATTTAAAAGTGCTAATTGTAAGAAATATTGATTCACCCCCCCTCCCTCTCAGTATTTTCCAGCAATTGGTATCAAAGCTTGGTTCCTTCAATAGCAGTTTAACAACTAGAAGGAGACCATAGAGCATACCAAGAATGGTGTACCTCTATTCAATGAAAATAATTATGCACTCTAGAAAGGAAGAATGGAGGTCTATCTCTTGGTGCAAGGTTACGAAGTATGGGACACTGTTCAAAAGTGGCTTTACACTAACCATGGATGAACAAGGTAAGAAGAATTTTGTAAATGATGCAAAAGAAAAGAATATTATTATCAGTGGACTTATTGAATCTGCTGATCATAAGGTGTTGGGTTGTAAAACCGCCAAAAATCTATGGGACAAGCTTGAGAATATATATGTAGGAAACTCAAATTTCAAAGAAGCAAAGCCTCAAATATGCAGAGAAAAATTTGAGCAACTTAGAATGAAAGAAGATGACAACATTGCTACATACTTCCAACACGTTGATGAAATAACCAACACTTTGGAAGGATTGGGAGAGCTTGTTGATGAAAAGACTATTATACGAAAGATTCTTAGAATGTTACCAGGAAGATTCAACACAAAGGTATCAATATTAGAATACAGTGCAAATCTGGAAAAACTTAGCAAAGAGGAATTACATGGAGTTATCATAGCATATGGAATGCGACTTGATGAAGAAGAGGGTACTTCGCATCTAGAAACTATGTTCGCTGCATCTAAGAAAACCAATAAGGACAAACAACCTTGAAAGGTGAAGACCTACACCTGCACCTGCAAGTGTGAAGAAAAGGAAGATGATGAAGAAGATTTTTTAGATGGAGAATATGCTTACTTTACGAGAAAACTAAAAATTTGTAAGGAAAAATTCAAAGGTAAACTTCCATTGATATGTTTCGGTTGTGGTGAGGTTGGGAATTTCACAGCAAAATGTCCAAACAGAAGTGATGGAAACTCAAAAAGAAAGAAAGGCTTTAAGAAATTTAACAAGCAAGGAAAGAAGAAAGGATTCAAAAGGAACTTTCTTTATAAAGAAGATAGCTCATCATCCGATAAAGACAATGATAGTTAAGAAGAAGCCAATGAGAAAGTAATGTTTATGGCCAAGCACAATAAACAAGAGTTATCAAACAACGAAGAAGAAGGGTTGACCATGGAAGAATTTTCTAAGGAGGCAATCAATCTTATAAAAGAGCTCAAGGCTGAGAAAGAAATGTATTCCATTGTGTAGGCCTACCATCAATGGAAGCATTACATTCTAGGGAAGGAAACAGTCATCCACATAGACCACTGACCCTTGCAGTTCATAAAAACACAAAAGAAGTTGTAAAACGATCTCCATCAGAAATAGTCCACCTACCTGCAACAGTTCCATTTGAACATTAAATACAATAAGGGCGGCTCCAATAATATTTTAGATTGCCTCAGTCGACCACCAGTCATGGTGTTGATCACTGTGCTTGACTCCTATGGGAACGGGACTTCGGGGTGGCCACATATTTACCAGAGCGATCTAGAATTCTGCATAACATACCAGACACACCTAGAAGGGAAGAAAGTTCCAAATTTTTACCTTCAAGATGCACTGTTATGCTACCTGGGACACATCTGTGTTCCTTCAAGAAAGCGTGCCAAAATGATTTGGGAGGCGCACTACAGTTGGGTCATTGGGAATTTCAAAGTAGAGAAAACAGTGGCAGTATTGTAGAAGTATTTTTATTGGTCGAAACCTTGTCAGGATGTTGGGAAGTACATTAAATCTCGCACCGCATATGCAATTGCTAAACCAACCATAAATAAGCAAGGCATATATACTCCTAGTCAACCTTGGGAATCCATCTCCCTGGATTACATGTTGGGCCTTCCTGCTTCTAAGAATGGAAACAACTGTGTTTTTGTGGTCGTCGATAGGTTCTCTAATATGGTCATCATGGCAGCCTACAAGAAGAGTATCACAACAGAGGCCATTGTTAAGCTCTTCTTTTAGTGAGTGTGGGTACACTTTGAGATTCCACAGTCCATTGTCTCAGATCGAGGCAACAGTTTTTTGAGTGAATTTTTTTCAAGTCTTTGGTCGATGTTGGATACAAAACATACTAAGTCCATGGCTTTCCATCCCCAAACCGATGGCCAAACAAAGGTTTTCAAGAGGATGAGATACAAAACATACTAAGTCCACGGCTTTCCATCCCCAAACCGATGGCCAAACAAAGGTTTTCAAGAGGATGATCATACACATTCTACGCATGTACAACTCAAAGCATCCACACAGATGGGATGAAAGTCTCCCCTATGTCCAACACAACTTCAACAAATCTCTTGACAACTCAACGGGCCACAACCCCTTTTAGGCAGGGCTAGGATTTCAACCATTATATCTCATTGATGTGGCCATACCATTGTAGCCACTCTATCAGATTCAGCTCATGTCCAGTCTAAAGCTAACAGGGCTAACAACTTCATTGAGTGCATTGAACACATCCGCCAACATGTCCATGATATATTGGGAAAATCAAATGCTAAGTACAAGTAGCGATATGATCAACATCAAGTGTCGCACAAGTTCCAAGTGGGCGACAAAGTTTGGTTACATTTTCAGAAGGAGCGCCTTTCTGGACCCCACTGCAAGCTTCGCCCATTCTGATATGGGCTATACACCATCACCATGGCTATCGGTGACAATTCCTTCGAGCTCAACATCCAACCGTTCCTTGGTTTACACCTAGTTTTCAATGTAGACCGCCTTCAGCCATACTTTCCACCTTTGTTGGATACATCCGACATTACATAAAAAATCACACCAACAGAGCTCAACCTAGACTACATGGAACAGGCCACAACTGACCAACTCATGGACATGTAGATCAAGAACACTCGCCAACATAGGATCTAACTATATCAAGTTGTCAAAGCAGGCCAACAACTTCACCAGGACAAGTGGTTCACCAGGGAATAGGTTCAACAGAAATTTCCTCACCTCATGGAGATCTGCACGTAATGGGGAAAATTGCTTCCTAATGGGGGAGGAATGATACAGGTGGATATTGATGGCCACCCGCCTATTCCACCTAGACCTCCAGTAGGTTTCATCTGTTTCCTTGTTTATTTCAGCATTTACTATTTTTATCAATTTTTCAGCTCCTAAACTTCTAGAGCAGCTTTGACCCCCTAAATGACTTTTTTTTGAGGCCTGATGCAGGCCTGTAGCCATAGGATAGGGCCTACCACAAATCTTGTAGAACTCAGAGAGAACTTTCCAACAAGGTATCGTACACGCCAAACAGAGATAATATGACCAAGTTACCACCCTATGAAGTTGGCTGCCCAACTAACCCCAACGGGGCCCACAAACTCTTGGTGTTACATCTACTGGGGTTAGGGTTTTGGTTGTTTAGGGTTTTCTCTTGTTGTTCAATAATAAATAGTCCCTTGAGTCTCATTGTAACACAATTCAGAGGCATGTAGCAGACACATCTCTTCTAAGAGATAAGCTACCATCGCTCGAGAAAATTTCTTTCCATTTTGTTTGTAAGGATATTTCAGTATTTTGATATTAATGAAATGAAGTGTTATTTCTATTGCATCTATGTATTTATGGTTATATTTGTATTTTATTTATTCCGTTCATGTTTATGTTTGGATTGCTACATTCACAACTGAGTAAATGCACATATATGGTGGTAAACTGAGTCGATAGGCATTATCACCCACCTTTTCCAGTATCTCAAAGGGACCATAACTTAGATCCTTGATTTTCTTACCAGGCCCCTGCAACCTCTCCTTGTGCAATTATAGCCATACTCTATCTCCCATCTTGAATGACTTCTCTATTATGTGGTGATCATGCCCGGCCTTATACTTCTCTTGCGAGTTCTGCAGTGTTCCTTATACCTGTAGATGGATCTACCTAATCTTCTCTATAATTTTTTCAACCCTCAAAGCATCTCCTGTAAGATATTCCTTCACTCCACCTTGCTTCCCATATGCAATATCCAAAGGTGAAGGTGGAAAATATCCAAAAAAGTCTCAAATGGGGACTTACCTATAGAAGTTTGGACTACTCTATTATAAGAATGTTGTATATATACCATATTTTCATCCCAAGTCTTCAGATGCTTCTAGTTATATCCCCTCAGATGCTACACCAAAGTCCTATTGACTAGTTCTTTCTACCCATGTGTCTATGGATGGAATGTTGTATATATCTTCAAATTTGTGTCCATCTTCTCCCACAATGTAGTCCAGAATGCATTGAGAAATATTTTGTCTCTACCTGAAATGATGCTCCTTGGTATCCTAAAGTGCACCCAAACCTGTCCAAAGAACAAGTTTGATACTTCTTGTCCACTGATGGTATTTTTATAGGGCATCAGAACACACATCTTGTTGACCCTGTCAACTACCACAAACATGTAGTCATGTCCCTTCCTGGTTGTCAGTAAACCTCCCACGAAGTCCATGGAAATTCTTTCCCAAGGATGAGTAGGTACATGTAAGGGCTGATACAGACCTTGTTTCCTATTGCTAGGCTTGTTGGTATAAAAAATCATGCATCCTCTTATGAACCTAGCTACTTTCTCTTGCGTCTTGGGTCAATACACGTACCTCTGCAAG
>APFE030631091.1:49660-87642 GCA_000404065.3 Pinus taeda | reverse complement strand
ATTCAATTCCCTGTAATCTATACACATCTGCCAAGTCCCATCCTTCTTTGGCACAATGATGATGGGTGAACCACACGATGATGTACTCAATCAAATGACACCTTGTTCCAGCAGCTGATGCAACTATTTCTTCACCTCACTTGCTTCTATAACAGACTACTTGTACAACCCAATATTTGACGATGGGGAGTTTGGAAATAACTCTATCTTGTTCTCCACTTCTCTCTTAGGTGGTAACCCTTTAGGCCCTTGGAACACATCCTTGTATGCCTATAAAAAATCCTCCAATTGTTGTTTCTATTTATTAGTACACCCATACAAGGATGCCTTGCCTCTTCTTGACTTCTCTTCAGACTAAATTTCTCTTAAAAGCAATAAAACAGACTTCTCACTGGAACTGATCAATTTCTTGGCTTGGTTGGCACTTACCAGTGAAATTTTCAACTTGCTTTTATGCACGTTGATGATGAACAATTTTCCATCCTTGATGAGCCGATCCTATTTATCTCTCCTCATGAATATTGCATCACTCAAGTACATGTATGGACTCCCAAAAATGACTCCACATACATCAAGGGGAATGACATTCATATCTACTTCATCAATAAAATCAAAACTGATAGCAAATCTAATTTTGCATGGTTTTATTACCTTCCGATCTACATCCTTATTTACCCATCCCAGTGGATATGGGTTTGGATGATCACGAACTTCCAACCCCAACTTCTTGACCAGATCTACTACAATGAGATTCACTCGCAATCTTGAGTCAAACAATGCATCAATCTTTGTCTTCCTGACCTGTATTTTTATATGGAAGAGTTTAGTCATTTCTTTCTCTTCCTGTTGCTAAAGGCTACTCAGATTCAACTCCTTCTACACTGATGTACAGATGATCTTCTCATCCACGTCCAAGCTTATTTCAACTTGGTTTCTCGAATCAGTGGCCATGAGATTCTTCTTCTTATTATCTTTCTTCTTTTTCTTTGGGTTTAGCTCTGGATGTAACTTCCAACACTTCTCCTCTGTATGGCCATCAATTTTGCAATGATTTCACTAGTTGTTAGGATCTTTGCACTGGTGTATTGTGGTTGCCAAATTTTTATATTTTCCCCATTTTTACTTCTTCTTCCCCTCCTTAGAAGCTGCTTGTTGTTCCTTCTGCTTCGATCTACTTGATTGTGCTCTTCTCAAGCCTATGTTCTCTAGGTATTGTGCTTGTACACAACCCTCGTCCACCAATTTGTGCTTAAACAACATCACTTACTCACGTAGATGGTGATGAAGACCTCCCAAATACTTGAGGAGTATGTCAGGGTTCTTTTGAGAGATACCCAATAGTATAGCCATCTTTCTAAATTCTATGGTGTACTCCTGCATGCTTTGACCCGACTTTGCCTAAAATAATGCCACTGGATCCACTGGTCCTCCTGTACACAATGGGATAAAACTGTGACTTAATGAGGGTTTTGAAATCCTTCCACTTAGTCATTGGAGGTTCTCCCCCCAACCTCATGGTTTTCGTGTGGCTCTCCCACTAAGTCAATGCATGGACTTCTATTTTCAACTGCGTGAATGAGATCTTTTTCCCTTCCTCGATTTGATGGATGCTGAAATAAAAATCCAGTTGCTACAACCAGTAGTTCAGCTTCAGAGCATCAATCTTGTTGTTGTACGACTTGATATTTACTTTTTCTTACATTATGAACAGGAATGATTCATGACACTCGAACTTGGTTGATATTTTCCAGGTTATTTCTTCGGTTGGTTCTTCGTGTCTTCCCAATCTCCAGATCCCCCTTCTGATTTGTCCTCTGCATTCGAACCCCCATCTTCTCCAAACACCCCCAACTTATTACTTAGGGTTGTCGTGAGGAGGTTTAAATTGCGGTTTATATCCGTGACTTGTTGTTTGATCCGCGAAAAGCTCACCTCTACAGGATCATAAGGTTTGTTTACAAATTCATTGCCCATGATTAGGGTTTTATGATTTTTGGCCTCGCCATTATAGATCCCTAAAATCTCCACAAAATACCCAAAGAAACCTACTCTAATATCGAATGATCCATAAACTTCCATGGATATTCTACTGGACATTTCATCACAACAAATCTAATAATATTATATTAAAACTCTAAAAATTCTACACTACTACAGTTTTATAAAATTCTAGATCTCTAGATTTTACTGTAATTAGTGCATGCATGCAAATGGAAATTATGCAGAAAAGTAGAGAATGAAAAAATAAGCTCACACACATAATACACAAGATATGCTCTTTGGGAAACCCTTTTGGGAGAAAACCCAGCTAGAAGGTGAGGTCGCTTTACTCTCTTTCTCTATCTGAAAATATGGCTACAGGTATAAAGAATTAATGCTTGTGGCCCATGGGATGCTACAGTGCACAAATCCTCTAGGTGTGCTCTACATCCTATCTCTCTTGTCCATATTTTCTCAGCTATGGAACAAAATTCTCTCGAAAGAATGGAATTCCTCTTCCTCCTAGTGCCTCAGTTATAACACAACTTGATAGCCTACCAGTGGTTAAGTCTAACTACATCAACTCTTAACCAAAGTTACAAAACAGACTCTTCTAGAGTATTTTACATTAAAAACATGTGGATATCCCCTTTTCTGTGAATAATGGGGGTTGACACAGCATTCTCCTGAACTATAGGTGTGAAAACAGGAAGGTCAACTTCTGAGTGACATAACTTTTGCATATTGACTCTGATTGATGCGTTGTTGGAAAGGTATCTATGTGTAGAATAGCACAAAAAATGTGTTATAAAACAACAAAAAAAAATTACCCCCAAAAAATGTCGTTTGATGCCTCTAAATTCTCCCACAAGGTTTCAAAACCTGTTTCGCCAAACTGGGTCCCGTCGGTAAAACGGTCCCGTGAGCTTATTCCTCTACTTTTCCCACTCCAAATGCATGGACATGGATGAAAAACAATATAATGATCCAATCTGGATCAAGTTACCTCATACTATCCTCCCCAAGTACATTATATTCCATCCTCATTTGCATATTTCATCCTCAAAACATGGGAAGAAGCCATATAATATAGCCTACTATGCAGTCTAGCCAATCGATACCATACAGGAACATTCATCCAAAATGTGGATAGGTTCAACTGTGGCCTTTCCTACTCAATGTTGATTCTATTTAGTCCTATATTCCATGTTTTCATTTTCCTACTCTAACATTTCCATGTGTTACTTTTATTCCTTCATTTGACTCATTACCAATTTCCTTTCTGCATCCATGTTGTTCCATAATAAGTTCATTAATGCTCACACCATTTCCTTGATAATCGTTTTTTCTTTAGGGTGTGTGGATGATGATACACAACAATATTAGCTACCAAATGAGAATGTCTTTGAGATTAATCACATCATTAGGATTTGGTCAATGTTTCGAACCAACTAATGTGGTTCATCCTCAGGACTGTTGGTAGGCCGAAATGCCCCATTTTTATCCCCTTCCTATCACAAAACCACAACCACTAACCTCTGTTTTTCTACATAAACCTCCTCATTCCTACACTAGTCCAAGAATATTGTCCATTCCTACATAAACTTCATATTTCATGTTTAAGATTTATTAGGTGCTTAATTAATCATTTTAAATAGATTTCATGCCTTTAATATTTCTTGTAACTTATATTTACTTTCCTAAAATTATTTGGTAAGCTAAATTATTAATTGTTATGCTAGCTTGATCTAGTGTAGGTATATTCATGAATCGCCAGTGAATATTTGTTCCATGATCTCTGTAACAGTTTGATCACTCACACGGGCATCTTGGACCACGTCATCCAGTTTCGTTGCGGCCATTCAGAGCTGAACTCAAAGCGGAGGACAATTAGGGATATGGCTGAGGATCAGCCTACGACCACAAATAGTTCACACCTTATTATAGCCATTGGCTTAATTTTGTATTTTGTTTGTTATTTCGTTCAACCAAAAGGCTTGATTTGGAACGACTATAATTTTTGGTTACAGCCACAGGCCAAAGAGTTGTATAAAATATATATTTCAGATAGAACTAAGCTAACAAGCGATAGCGATAGCAGATCGTTGTAATTTATGGTTTATTTGCAATTTTGTTGTCACCCACATTGTGGGTTGGACTTGGACTCTCATGTAAATTTGCTGATCAAAATTAATACAAGGAGCTCCGCCATGATTTTCTCATTCTGCTTGTAATTCTCATTGATGTATTGATAACATGTTGAAGGTTTTCGTTTCCTAAAATGGGAAACGAGCTGGTTGGCTAGGGCCCAGTCAACCCACCTCATTTACCCTCGTGCTTGTTATCTTAAAGGTGAGTTAACTTTATTCATTTACAAAAGCATAGTTTGAATCTCGATTTTGTGCTTGCCTATGAATTCTCATTTATTCCATTAAAACGGTCAAGTGTGAACAAATCCGTTGTGGGAAACTTAAATTCAATTACTTCATGTAATTTATTTTTCTTGGTTTTATTTCGCTTGGATCATGCAAATGAGATCCCTCTTGCACTAGTGCATGTAGGATCATGCACCCTGGTTCGTTAGTTCACTTATAGAAAATGTTTCACTCTTTTCCTTTTACATGATTTAATTTATTTCTGCAAAGTAAGCGTTTGTCATCTGAATAAGGCATCTCTAATACTGAAAGTTGAATTCTTAAAGATTAAAGATAACTTCAGGAAATATAAAAGAACGTTGTTGCATATCTCGATTTGTATTTTCCCTTCACGATTTAAGGAAAAATACTAGAAGTAAACTGAAATATTATAGTGAACCGTTTGAGTTTTATTTGTTTACATGAAAAACCCCTTTGACTGAAGAAAGTTTGCTTTACTTTCGAAGATTGTATTTATCTTTTGATTTTATATCTATTTGTGAGATTTAGTCGATTAAAGCATTCTTTTCGTGTGCAAGATTATTTCAGATTCTACTCACACTTGCAACTCTTTTTATAGTTAACATGCTCTTTTATCTTCCTAAAAGAAAATTGGAATATTTGGTGTAGGAAACTCTGCTCTGGTACAAGGAATGGTGTCTTGTTATAGGAACATAAGTGCTCCAAGGATTGAGGCTTGGAGCCCCTACAGGAAAATATAAGTCTTTAGTATAAGTGTAAGTTATACTTCTCACATAAGTTCTGTACCTACACTAGCAAAAGCATATTGCAAGAGTACAGGGACGATCGCTTAGTGTGAGAAGGAAAATCAATTAGAAGGAAGATCTTTTCAAGGGCCCACTTGTTAGACTGCCATCACCTATACTGAGGGTAGACTTAGAGTTTCACTATAGCAACTAAGATTGTTTACAGCAGTGTGAAAGTTCCTTTATTTGATTTCTTCACAAATGCATTCTTTTACATTCCAGCACTAGAATTATTTTGGTGTTAATTGCCTTTGAGATTTTTCTGTTTAATTCTGCAAATTTTTAGTTGAGAAGTAGGAATAGAAATAAGAAAAGTTCATACCACTTTTGGCATTACCTTTGCCTCATTTATAAGTTTACGAAACCCTTGGGTTGACAATTAAGTGTTGAAGGAGCTTGCTTAAGTGCAATTCTTGCACCCAACATTTTGGCATCGTTGTCAGGGAGGCAATTTGAATTGGTAAGAATTTCCCGTTTTTTACAATAAGGGTAAGTCTGCTATTATTTTTTCCTGCAGTGTGCTTCTATTGCTTGAAGGAATTTTATAGGTGTTCAATTATTTTTGAGTTCCAACATTTTATTGCATTTTTGTTTTGTCATTTTTTGAAATGAATGCCTAAAAGAGGTAGGGGTCTGAAGCCCACTAGGGGCCAAAGAAATACTAATAAATCTGAAATCAAATCTCTTATTGGGCCTTCTTTTGCAGGCCGAAAGTCCAAACAAACTCAGACTCATCATGCAGGAACAATCTAGTTAGGCTCTGGTAGCAGTGGTCCAGGTGTGACACAACCCACAAAGGGGAAGAAGGGGACTATTGGAACCCATAGTTAGCGTTTTCAAGTTGTTGAGAGCGGTTCGCATGGAAGAACAAAAATTGAAAATTAGGAAGACCATGCAGAAGGAACTGGTGAAAATCAATTAAATGAGGAATAGTCCGCTTTTGGATTCCCAATAGTGGATCCTGATACACAAGTACAATTGAAAAATATTTCACCATCATCTCTTCCTCATTTCTATGGTAAGGTACATGAAGAACTAGACTCTTTCTTATTTGATTTTGATATTTTGTGTAGAAGTTATGATTTTTCATCTGATGCACAGAAGTTAAATTTGTTTCCCGTAACTCTCAAGGACGCAGTGCTCCGCTTGTTCATGGGACTAGGAGGAAACACTATATCTTCTTGGGAACAAATGAAGAGAGCGTTCTTGTCAAAATATTAGGAATATTGTAAAACTAGAGATATTCAAGATGAAATATTTACTATTGTGAAAAATGATGACGAGACTCTAGTGGACTACTTGGAGAGATTCATGTACATCCTCCAAAGGTCAAAGCACAAATTTGATATAAGTGCAATTAGAACCTTGTTCTTACGTGGGCTTACTAATGATGCTAGGAATAATCTAAATCTATTAGGACAAGGGGATATTGCTCAAAAATATTTTGATCAAATATGTGACTTGTGCAGGAAATTCTCGAGCAACCAATATAGATCTGGTAAAGGAATTTGGAATAGGAATAAGAAAACCGAATCTACATATGCCATGATTATTGGATTAGAAAACAAAATGGACAATATGAAAATTGAAATAATGAATACTATTAGTAAACAAATAGACTCTTTGAAGTTTCAACAAAAACTTGTAGAGGAACGAGATTCATTGTCTATTTTTTTTCCAAAATGTAGAAAAAAGCATCTTTTAAGAGAATGTCCTCTTGATATTAAAGGAACTAATATATGTGAAATTTGTATAGAGAACCATGCCACGGAAAAATTTCCCTCCATACCTAGGCTGAAATTTGTACTTGAAGGAGGACAACCTGAAGCTGAATCATTGCATGCTATGGGAGCATGAAGAAACTGGCCTCAGGTAAGTGCGGCTATGGATCCTGAACCTCCACCACATATTTTTTGGTTATAATGCACATTCATATTCCTATCTTAACACTAGTCACTCTCAACATTGGCAGCATGGAAACCAATATCATTATGGACAACCCTCCCAATCTTGGCAACAAGGATAGAGAGGGTAAAACCATTCACACCATTCTTATCCTTCACCTATGTAGTCATACCCTCCTACATATGGACATTACCCAATTCCACAACCGTCATTACCTCAGCGAAGTCAGCCAATACAACCATTGCCTTTACCTCCACTATTTCATCCTCCTCAGCTGCTTGCCCAACCTTTACCCAACCCCAATAACAAAGTGGTACAAATGATCCACTCTATGAAGTCGCTTTCCTCATCCAGATATCAGTCCATGCTAGTTGGAGTCAATGATCTCAAATTGAGATCGAGGAAGATAGTAACCTCAGAAAATCAAAAGCAGCCTATGGTGATTATCAACGAGAAAGGTGAGGATGAAACTCCTGACCATTCTGAAAAATATGTCACCATCCAGCCTATCCTCGTACCTTCTGAGCCTTTTCCATATTCTTCCAACCGACCTCCCTATTCGAAGAGGTTAGTTGTAGAGAAGAATGACCCCATTCCTGAGTCTAGTCTGACCTCTGAGCTTAGAAACCTTTTCATAAAGGTACCTTTTCTCCAAGCTATTAAAGATATCCCCATTTGCACAAAAATTATTAGGGAAGTCTGTCTCAAGAAGCCAGGAAGGAGAATATTAGAACCTCAAACTATTCAATTTGTTGGTAGAGCAGTAGATTTAATGACGGGTTGTATGCACATGGAGAAATATACCGAACCCGGAAACCCTGTTGTCTCTGTTCAAATAGGTGATGTCCTTGTCTTCAATGTACTTATAGACCTGGTGGAGGCCATTAATGTTATGACCAAGAAAACCATGGATCAACTTGGATTAGTCCATATTCGTCCTACTCCCACTATGCTTGAACTAGTAGATAGATCTAAAATCAAGCTGGAAGGGGTGTTGGATGATGGGGTTGTTTCTTTAGACTCTTGGGAATGCCCTGCAGACTTCATTGTGCTTCATCCAAAGAATCCTGTGGGAGGAGATCCCTTGATCTTGTTACAACCATGGTTTGCTACGGCCGATGCTTATATCGGATGTCGTTTTGGTGACATGTATATTTCCCATGGAAATTCTAGGAAGAAGGTCACCTTGTATCCACCCTCTAGATCCATTTAGGAGCTTAGAGACACTTTATGGTTAGACTACAGTAGTGATGAGGAGACTCAGCCTTTTTCCTTGATACATCATAATGTTGAGTTCCTGCAGGAGGGTGAGATTCAAGACTTCCTGAACAATCTAGACACCATGCCCAATTTTGAGTCATTGAGTCATATTTTTAGTCTAGATTTTCAGGAAAGTCATGACTCTCTACCTCCCTCACCCACATCTCTAGTGACACCTCTATGTAATCTTGAGCCTAATACCACTCTTTTTGAGATTAGTCCAGGAAAATCCTTGCATATCAGTTCAGACTTGGATTCATCCCAGCAAGAGAAGCTTGTGAATCTGTTGTGAAACCATCTTGATGCCTTTGCATGGGGCTATGAAGATATGAAGGGCATCCCTCCTAAAACTTGTACCCACCATATCTCTTTTTTAAGATGGAGCCTGACTTTTCCGACAACCCCAAAGGCATATGAACCTAGCTCTAAGAGATGTTGTGAAGGAAGAATTGCAAAAACTCTTGGATGTTGATTTTATCTATCCTATTTCTGACAGCCAGTGGGTCTCTCAATTGGTATTAGTCCTGAAGAAAGATGGGAGATGGCGCATTTGTATTGATATATATAATTTAACAAAGCCACTCTCAAGGATTACTTCCCCCTTCCTTTCATCGACCAGGTACTCGATACGCTTGCTGGTAAGAAGTACTTTTCTTTTCTAGATGGCTTTAGTGGTTATAACTAGATACAGATTACACCCGAGGATCAAGAAAAAACCACCTTTACATGTCCATGGGTACATTTTCTTACCAAGTGCTTCCCTTTAGGCTATGTAATGTCCTAGCTACCTTTAAAAGGGTAGTCTTGGCCATTTTTGTTGACCTCAAGTGTGTGGAAATCTATATGGATGTATTTTCCATGTTTGGTTATTCATTTAAGGAAGCCCTAAAAAATCTAGAAAAAGTGCTTCTTCACTACCAAGAAGCTCATCTCGCCTTGAGTGACAAAAAATACAAATTAATGTGCAAGGCGGGATTGGTTCTTGGCCATCTTATTTCTGACAAAGGTATCAAGGTTGACCCTGCAAAAATAGAAATTATTTTGAGTCTTCCTGTACCCAAAGCTCAAAGGGAAGTGAGAGGTTTTCTAGGACATGCAGGCTACTATAGGAGATTCATTGAGAATTTCTCAAGGATAGCTACCCCCCCTTTTTCGAATTTTGGCTAAAGATAGTGTGTTTTCTTGGTCCACAGCTTGCCAAAAGTCCTTTGAGACATTGAAGGAAAAACTAGTCTAGGCACCAGTTTTGAGAGGACCAAACTGGTCCCTACCATTTCATATTTTCTTTGATGCCTTAGATACTGCTATTAGCACAGCTCTAGGACAAGAAGAAGAAAAACAATCTTATACTATTTATTTCATTAGTAAAAACTTGTCACCCATTGAATTAAATTATACGGTTACATAGAAAGACTTTTTAGCTGCAATTTTTTCCATTTATAAATTTAGAAATTATATTACAAGATATGAAGTCTTTGTATATACTGACCATTCTTCAAGAAGATATTTGATGAATAAACCATTAACTAGCAGTAGAGTGACTAGTTGGTTATTATTGTTACAAGAATTTAATATTACCATTATTAATAGACCAGGAAAATCTAATGTAGTAGCATATTATCTTTCAAGATTAAATAATCCTCGTGAAGCAATTCCTGTTGCTGATGATTTTCCTGACGAACATCTTTTTGTTGTGTCGACAAAATCCCCGTTGTTTGATGACATAGCTAACTATTTAGTCACTGGAGAATTACCACTTCACTTATCCGCTCATGAAAAGTGGAATATCATACAGAAAAGCACTGCATATTCCTAGATTCAAGGAGACCTCTTTTACACGGGAGAAGATCTTATTATCCGTAGATGTGTAGGAGAGGAAGAAGTGTTTGATATCCTAAAATCTGCCCATGATGACCCTTGCAGAGGTCACTTCGCTGATAAGCTAACTGCATACAAAGTTTTACGAGCTAGCTATTTTTGGCCCTCCTTGTTTAAGGATGCCAAACAGTATGTCAAGCGATGCGACAGTTGTCAGGGAATTGGCCAACCAAATCAAACCAATGAAATCCCTTAATTTCCTCAGGTTATGATTGATCCTTTTGAAAAATGGGTCATTGATTTTGTAGGACCAATAAATCCAACATCATTAAATAAAAAGCATATTTTGGTTTGTACAAATTTCGTTACAAAATGCGTAGAAGCTAAAGTTGTTTATTTTTCTACTGAAAGAGTTGTTGTTGATTTTACTTTCACTGAAACCTTTACTATATTTGGTGTGCCTAGAGAAATTGTTTCTGACAATGGACCGTAGTGTATTTCTAATCTGGTACAGGGTGTGATGGAGCAGTACAAAATTCGGCACAAGAAATCTACAATGTATCACCCACAAGAAAATGGTTAGATAGAGTCCACAAACAAGGTGATTGATTCCATCCTCACAAAGACAGTAAATATTCACAGAAAGGATTGGGTTGACAAATTACCGGAAGCCTTATGGGCATACCGAACCACTTGGAGAAACAGTACAGGACACACACCATATGATCTGGTGTACGGGAAACAAGTCCTCTTGCCGATAGAATTTCAGATCAAGACTTTCAAGACTGCAGTCCAATTGGGGCTAGATCTTTCTGAAGCACAAACACATCGTCTTCTATAGTTGAATGAGTTAGATGAATTTCGAAGGGATGGTGTTCAACAAAACATCTTGGTTCAACAACAACACAAGAAGTCGCATGAGAAGTCTATCTAGAAGAAGCAATTCCAACTAGGTGATTGGGTACTCCTTTACGATTCTAGATTCAAATATTTTAAAGGGAAATTCCATACATGCTGGATGGGACCTTATGAGGCGGTCAAAGTGTTTGAAAATGGAACGGTAGAAATTAAAACTTTTGATGAATGGAATTTTGTGTTCCTGGTAAATGGGCATATCTTGAAGGTGTATTTTCAGCCCCTTACTAAAGGAGATTTTATGCAGCAAGTCCAACAACAATCTAAAAAGGAGTTGGTAGGTGGCAACACCAACCTATTAAAGATTTGATCCTTTCTTTCTTTTCCTCATTGAATAAAATAAAAAATAAAAAGAAAAATGACAAAAATAAAAAGTATAATTTTTTTTCCTGTAATTATGAAAATGAGTTAACTGACATGATTGCAGAAGGATCAACCTGAAAACCAACATGCTGGCAGGAAGATCAAAATTTCAATAAAAAGGGAATTTTACTTGATTTTTTAGACATGTTGGATGTCACCAAGAAGAAGTAGGTTCAAGGAACCCATCCCTTACCCAAGTTTGGGGTAACTAGCATGGAAATTTTTACCGAAGTAAGCGCTTAATTCCTGCTGCAATTAATTTTTCCGGCACCAGTGCGGGCAGACCTTAAAGATAAAATTATGCCTTTCTTCTATTTTCCCATTTCGTAATTCCCGCTATTTTTATTTTCTGAATCCCATAATGAATCACCCTCCTTTTTCTTCTAAGAAAATTATTCCTATTCGATTTCGTAAAAGCCCTCTTTTCTCCCTCGATTTTTTTCCCACATCCCATTCTCATTTACCCCCTTGGTATTATTATTCTTGGAATCCCTGTTATGACATTCCTTCCCATTCTGAAAATCACCCCTTCCCACTTCTTTGTTCCCTCATGGATCGATTGCAAGATCTGATATAGTCAGATCAAAAGGCATGCTCATGAAACACCAAAGAATGGCAAATAAAACTTCTCTTGTATATTCAGGAAAATTTTAAAGTCCAGCCAAAGAACCGAATTATATCATATTTTTTTATTATCCCCTCTTTCTTCAATGCTACAAAAATCCCTGGTGCAAGAACACGCATGATTGGTGTAGGCAGGTTCGGTGCAAGAACGTTGCAGTGCAAGCAGGCTCAATGCAAGAACATTACAGTGCAAGCATGATCAATCCAAGCACGATTAGTGCAAGCACGCAACACAGTGCGAAGAATTGTTTGAACACAATACCGAAGCAGAACGTTATTGAGAAATTTATATTTTTATTCCTGCAGATGAATAACTACCACAATGATAGATCATAGTGTTGTATTATTTAAATTTTGGTTAAAACTTTGTTTTATCATTTACTAACTTAGGGAGAAATCATTTAAAGTGCAAGATATTTTAGGTTCTGAAGTCTAATCTTTTTAATGAGTATTGAAGTACACCTTATGTGAATTATGAAGCGACCAAGGATAGTACAGATCCACCTGAAATCCTACACTTACCTCCATTGAAAATATCCTCCATCATTTTCTCATGATAGCCTTACCTCATAATTTTATCCCCCACAACTGTTACAATGCCACCGCAAAAATTTCAGCCTCCTCCAATTATCATTGCTTGCCCGTAGCAGATTGATACGTGTGTGCATCCGTCCAGAAGGGGAAATTTTAATGATTTAACGTGATTGGATGGAAGAGATCAATGCGACGGTGGAACAGCCAGATCTCCATCATAAAATTATCGGCAGCTCCCTTGCACTCCGCAGTGTGAAATCTCTCCAAAGATGTCATAGAGAATTGAGGTGAACTCAACACAGAGATGCCGCATGTGAGACATGAACCATCATTTGTGAGGGATATAGAGCATATAGTCGAGTATCGAGGGAGTCTTGCAGTATTGTAAGAATATCTATTTCTCCCATTTTTGCAGAAATTCGACAGGTTCGATATGGTTGTGGCTTTGGAATTTGCAAAGACATTCAAGGAGGGCCGAGCTAAAGTAGGCTCACTAGATTTTGAAGTCACGGAGGAATATATAGCGCAAGCTACAGTCTTGTCAACCGTGGGTGAAAAATGGTTCAAAAAGGAGAGGATTGAAAGAAAAATTTGGCCCCGATTTGTGGTCGATCAAAAGCTCAAAGACGACTCGAAGAAAGGGCTTCTGTAGAGCGCCATGCTCAGAAAATGGAGAGACCCCCTATACATATTACATAAATTTTTGACCTGCGAGAGATGTTACACATTAATTTTCATGTACCAAATCAGGTTATTGCTGCATTTTGAATCAAGGAAACACACCAATTTCCCTTATTACCTACTTCGAAGTTTAGAGAAAATGGCAAAAGGAGTGCAAAAAGGGAGTTCCGGCTGGGTTGTAGATAAACTGTACCATCACAGGCTAATTGAAATCTTGGTCAAGAAAGAGTTGGAGGCTAAGGGAATAACATGGGAGGCATTCTTGAAATAATTTTAGGAGAGAAGTGCAGGGGAGTCAATTGGAAAAAGTGCAGGCAAGAAGAGAAAAGCTTAGACGAAAAGTAAGGATAAAAGGGTGCAAGTTGGGGAGAAAATTGTTGAAAAAACCCCATCCTCAGCAAAAAGAAGAATGGCTAGGACCTCGACAAGGAGAAAGACTATCTCTTCCGGGACAAGTCATGCTCAGTTGAGCTCCCCCATTATGATTGATGAGACACCCCAGGCTTCACCTGGAGATCATAACCTCTCGGTTCTCATAGATGCAGCAGCCCACACATTGGGGAATGAAGAAGATGCAAAGAAGGAAGACAACATACTCTTGTTGGCCTTCGTTCATAAATTGAAGAATAAAATAATGACAACAAGTGCAATAAAGGCCTAGCAGAGGGTCAAGTAGATGACAAGGTGCAACACATAGAAGCCCTCGACAATTTTAATGAATAGGATACTGAAGCCCTCGACAATCTTGATGAACAGGGTACTAAAGCCCCTGAAAAGGTGAATGAAAAGGGTTCTGAACCCTTGCTGAGTTGGATGTATAGGGCATTGAAACTCCTTATGAGTTAAACGCACAAGGGGATGAAACCCTCGGTGATATAGATGCCCCTAACACTGAAACCCTTGGTGATATTATGATGTAGACGTTGGATGGCCAAGATGACTTTGATCTTGGCTATGACAATATATGTTTCGAATAAGTTGCAGAGAAAGTGCTCGCACCAGATGACCTGGAAAAAGAGACCTTGACCCTCTATCTGATTAACTAGATAGTAGAGCTCGAGCAACAAATTCACGACTTTGAGTCATTAAACCAGGCCATGAAGGAGCAGACTTGGCAGAAGCGAGGTAAGATAGAGTTGGAAAAAGAGGTCAAAGAACAGAAACACCAAGTGAAGATATGGAAGTTTCAGGCTTTTAAATGCTACAAGCACCTTAGGAAGGTGACTAAAGAACTTAAGAAAGCCTGAGGAAAGAAGACGAAGGTAGTGAAGGAAAGAATCAGTATCCAGGTTCAGGATTGAAAGATGACTTCCTACGTTGAAGATTTTTGTAGCAGGTAAAGGTTGTGTGAGGACACACAACAACTTAGGGATAGGAGGATGTTGGTAGGCTGGAATGCCCCATTTTTATCCCCTTACTATCACAAAACTACAACCATTAACCTCTGTTTTTCCACATAAACCTCCTCATTCCTGCATTAGTCCAAGAATACTATCCATTCCTACATAAACTTCATATTTCATGTTTAAGGTTTATTAGGTGCTTAATTAATCATTTTAAATGGATTTCGTGCCTTTGATATTCTTGTAACTTATATTTACTTTCCTAAAATTATTTGGTAAGCTAAAGTATTAATCGTTATGCTAGCTTGATCTAGTGCAGGTAGATTCCTGCATTGCCATCGACTATCTGTTTCGTGATCTCCGTAAGAGTTCAATCACTCATGAGGGCATCTTGGTCCACATCATCTAGTTCGGTTGCAGTCATCCGTAGTTGAACTCAAAGCGGAGGACAATCTGGGATATGGCCGAGGATCAGTCTACGGCCACGAATAGTTCACACCTTATTATAGCCATCAGCTTAATTTTTTAATTTTGTTTGTTATTTCGTACAGCCAAAAGGCTTGATTTGGAATGACTGGAATTTTTGGTTATGGCCACAAGCCGAAGGGTTGTATAAAATATATATTTCAGATAGAACTAAGCTAGCAAGCAATAGCGATAGCAAATCGTTGTAATTTATGGTTTATTTGTAATTTCCTTGTCTCCCTCGTTCTGGACTGGACGTGGACTCTCATGTAAATTTTCTGATCGAAATTAATACGAGCTACGCCATGATTTTCTCATTCTGCGTGTAATTCTTCATTGATGTATTGATAACATGCTGAATGTTTTCATTTCCTAAAATAGGAAACGAGCTAGTTGGCTAGGGCCCAGCCAACCCAACTCGTTTACCCTCATGCTTATTATCTTAAAGGTGTGTTAACTTTATTCATTTACATAATCGTGGTTTGAATCTCGATTTTGTGCTTCCCTATGAATTCTGATTTATTCCATTAAAACACTCAAGTGTGAATAGATCTGTTTTGTTAAATTTAAATACAATTACTTCATGTAATTTCTTTTTCTTGGTTTGCTTTTGCTTGGACCGTGCAGATGAGATCCTTCCTACACTAGCGCATGTAGGATCTTGCACCCTCGTTCGCTAGTTCGTTTACAACACATGTTTCATTCTTTTTCTTTTACACAATTTAATCTATTTCTGCAAAGCAAGCGTTTGTCATCTGAAGAAGGAATCTCTAATACTGAAAGTTGAATTCTTAAAGATTAAAGATAACTTCAGGAAATAGAAAAGAATGTTGTTGCATATCTTGATTTGTATTTGCACTTCACGATTTAAGGAAAAAGACTAGAAGTAAACTGGAATGTTATAGTGAACCATTTTGAGTTATATTTGTTTACATGAAAAACCCCTTTGACAGAAGAAAGTTTTCTTTACTTCCGAAGATTGTTTTTATCTTAAGAGTTTATTTCTATTTGTGGGATTCAGTCGATTAAAGCATTCTTTTCGTGTGCAATATTATTTCAAATTATACTCGCACTTGCAATTTTTTTTATAGTTAACATGCTCTTTTATCTTCCCAAAAGCAAATTGGAATATTTGGTGTAGGAAGCTTTTTTGTGGTACAAGGACTAGTGTCTTGTTACAGGAACAGAAGTGCTCCAAGCCTTGAGGCTTAGAGCCCCTATAGGAAAATAAATTCTTCAGTATAAGTGTAAGTTATACTTCTCACATAATTTATGTACCTCCACTAGTGCAAGTAGATTGCAAGAGTACAGGGACGACCGCTTAGCGTGAGAAGGAAAATCATTCAAAAGGCAGATCTTTTCAAGGGCCCACTTGTTAAACTGCCATCACCTATACTGAGGATAGACATAGAGTTTCACTTCAGCAATTAAGATTGTTAACATCAGTGTGAAAGTTCCATTATTTGATTTCTTCACAAATGCATTCTTTTATATTCTAGCACTAGAATTACTTTGGTGTTAATTTCCTTTGAGATTTTTTGTTTGATTCTACAAAGTTTCAGTTGAGAAGTAGGAATAGAAATAGGAAAAGTTCATACCACTTCTGGCATTACCTGTGCTTCGTCTCTAAGTTTACGAAACCCCCATGTTGACAATTAAGTGTTGAAAGGAGCTTGCTTAAGTGCAATTCCTGCACCCAACAAAGATGAAGGTGAAAAAAAAACAATCATCCTACATAGTAAATAGCAAGGATGCATCTCATAGTTAGTCGTTAGAAATAGTTATTAAATTAATCTAATCTTAGCTATTGTTTTGATTTGGATTGGATCAATTTATAATTTTTCATCCTTATTGATGCTTTTATAGAGGAAAATTTGAAGGAATTAGCTTACAAGAGTAGTTTTACCGGTGGGACCTAGTAGTGATCCAAAATCAATCAATGGATGATCAAGGATCTAGAAAACACCTCAAATTCAAAGTTACTTGATTCAAGTGGAAGCTATGTCATTGTGTAGAGATCACAGAAATGACTCCAACGCAACTTGAACGGGTGCATTTGACCTTCGAGTGAATGCGTAATTGTTTGTGGAAGTTTGTGATGAAATAATGTTTTATTGCTCGACACATGGAAAAAGTACAAGTTCAGTTTAGTGGCAAATCTCCAGCTTCGTTATAGTGGTAATTTCTTTAGCTTAGTTGCAAAGTGAAATAATGGGTTGAATGGATTAAAAAGGCAATTTCTTATTATATACATGGTGATGCCATATGTAATAAAATTTCATAGTTTATAAAAACCATATATTAAAAATGAAATAGGCGCATTTGATTTATTATGCACGTAACATACATTAAACTATATATATTAAACTATATATATTAAATATGTAGTGGTGAAAATAAATGGTGAATGTATATTTGAAAATGGTGAAACACATATTACATAAGGTTAAACGCAAATGTTACATGGTAGGTTGAATGCACATAAGTTTATTGTATAACCAAATGATGCGGACTTTATGGTATAACCATATGGTGCATCGTGTATGGTATAGCATGGCGCGGAGTGTGAAACCATTAGTCAACGAAACCACCACGGAGTTGGGAGCCATTCCGAAACCGCAGGAATTGTCACATGCAACGGTTACGGAATATGCCACGGGTTGAGGTTTGTTGCAGATCCATCGCTCCACCGAGACTGCAAAAGTTTATGACACCACCATTCACAAGCAACAGTGACATTCACCGTCGGAGGAAGTTGGAATGACATGTTATGTTTGGAAACCATGTAAAACGCGCTAGAGTTTAATGTTGATAACTTTGTATAGTTTCGTGCATAGTTGTTATTGCACCAAAAACGAAATGTAATGTTAGATATGGTGCCGTTTTGAACTATATCTTATTTGTGTAACAAATTTGCAACCAATTGCCATGTATATAGTTTCAAAAGATTATAAATTAACGTTACATCCATGTGCCAGAGGGAGGAAAGGAGTGTGTGACATTTTCAGCAGTAGAGAAGAGGAGTTTTAGTGCAGCTTTGGAGATTTGGAGGCAGAACTTTGCAGGTTTATTCCAGGACCTGTAAGAGGTATTTTTCTGAGCCGTCAGTTGCATTGGATTTCTGAGGTCGAGAAGAACACAACTAGACTAGACAAGGACCTTTTTTATGTAATTTTGATTTATTGTTTTGGCTTTGAATTTCTAATATAAAAGCCTCCCCGTTGAAGACCAAGGCCTGGAGATGTAGGCTTGAATATAGATGAACTCCGTTAATAATCTCTTGCATCACTTTTCTTCTCATGGTTTGTTGTTCTAATATGTTGCAAAATTTCCTAATAGTTCTTCATGCTTATGTATTAATGGTGTTTTAAAATCATGCATTAACACTTTCTAAACAGTGAATGAATCATATTTCAATTAAAGATCTTTTTGGGGATCATTTTGTATCAGAGCCAAGTTGTTGATAAATTTGATTTGAAGTGTGCATGATCACCAGGAGCAAATCTAAGCTTGGTGAAGGAAAACTTGTTGCAGGAGATCCAAAAGTTGGCTCGAGAAGAAGGACAACTCGAGGAGAAGAGATGGTTGAAAAAGGAAAAGGTGATCATCCATTTGGATCTGCTGTAGCTTTCGTAAATGCTTTCATGACCTTGCGAGCCATAGTCGAAGAAATGTATCGAAAGTTTTAGACAGAAAAATCTAAAGACGTAAGAAGGACAACTATCACAATCTGGAAAAGAGGATGAGGGCAATCAAAAAGACCCTATCACTTCTCTCTTGAATCCATCTAAAACTTTGAAACCACTATTGAAGCTCGATGTTAAGTTCGAGTTACCCATGTACAATGGGGAAGTTGATGCCGAGAAGCTTGACAATTGGTTCAGGCAAATGGAGGTATATTGTAGCATGCAACAAATCACTGAAGATGAAGTCAATATCAGACAAGCATCGTTGTTGGTGTCCCAAATTGCCCTATTTTCTACCCCATTTTAACCTTTGTTTTATCTCAATATAAACCTTTCTTTCCTGCACTAGTCCAAGATAACTACCTATTCCTGCACATGCTTCGTATTTTATATTAAGATTTATTAAATTGCTTTATTAATCATTTTTATATGGATTTCATGCTTATTGCGTACCTCTTGTAACTTATGTTAATTTCATAGAAGCAATTGATCAAATTAGTATTGATTATGAGGAAGTATGACTAGTGCAGGTAGATTCCTGCACCGCCACGAGGACTGTCCGAGATTTCTGTGAGCCAAATCGTTCCACGAGGACGGGTTTTAATCCTTGACTCTGAGTCTAGTTGCTGATGAACTGAGGAAGGATACCGGTGGCACGCAATCAGGGAATCTTTTCCAAAGTTAGTCTATGGCTAAGCAAGATAAATGTTCCATTATAACTACTGGGCGATTTTGTAATTTCGGTTGTTAGTCTGTTCGACCAAAAGGCCAAAATAAGAAAATGTTTGTAATTAGGGAAAATGGCTAAGGCCAAAAGAATGTATAAGATATAGATCATAGGTAGGACTAGCTAGTGAACCATCGACTGTAATTTCATTTTCATGTAATTTAGGTATCGCCTCAGCTCTGGGGCTAGACTTGCACTTTATGTACATTTGTTGAATCAAGTAATAGAAGAAATCCACCATGATTTTCATACACAATGTTTAATTTATCTTTGATCCATAGTTGAGTGTTGAGCCTTTTCCTTTCTTAGACGGGAAACGAGCTAGTTGGCTAGGACCCATCCAACCCAGCTCGTTTACCACGTGTAATTTCGTTATTCAGAAAGACAGTGTGAATATTTCCTTTTGTAGCTGCGTGGTGTGACAGTTCTGATATTTATTTCTAAAATTCCGATTTAAATCTCTTTTGTAGTTAAAGTGTGAAACGGATCCGTGACTTTGGGAGTTAGCTGAGTTTATTTCATTTATGAAATTCCTTTCTCGCATTTCCTTTACTCGCAATCCTTGTCTCAATTTTATTTTGCTCGGATCGTGCAAGAAGCTCTTCCTGCACGAGTGCATGCGGTTCCCTGCACTTTGGTTCAGTCCTTCATTTTGCAGCAAACGTTGAATTACTTTCCTGCATATTATTTCCAGTTATTTTGCAAACGAATGAACTGTTAACTTCAATAATTGTCTTTATCATTAAAAGTATATCTCCAAGAGATCTGAGAACAGTTGCATGAATTTATCATAAATATGTTATACTTGCATGTCTTATGAACAAAGAACAGAAACACTTCTAGTGGATTACCAAAGTTAGTTGACACATGCAGATCACTTAGACTATTGTCTTGATTCCTTTGAGCTTCTTTCATTTCATGAAGTTTACTTCCTTTGCAAGATTTAATTAATTAAAGCATTTCTTTTCATAGATAATTTACTTGAGGATTTCATTTGCAGTTGTAATTCTTTTTTAGCACATCTTTCAGTCCTTTCGAAAGTAATTTGGAAACTAGGTGAAGGAAACTATGCCTCAGTGCAAGAGCTGGTCTCTTGTCACAGAAACAGAGTGCTCTAAGCCTTGAATCTTAGAGCACCTTCACTAAGACATAAATATTCAGTAAGGAAGGTCAAATATACTTTTACACAGAAAGACTGTACCTGCACTAGTGCAAGCAGATTGCAACAGTGTAAGAACAAGTTGTTTGTGTAGAAGGAAGATAAAGAGGGGAACATATCTCTATAAGGGCCCACTTGTCAGAATGTTAGCCATCCATCTGAAGATGAACATAGCATTTCATTTCAACATTTAAGATTGTTTCAGTTGTGTGAAAACTCATTTACTTGATGTACTTGCAAAGTGTTCTTTTACATTCTAGCACTAGAGTTCCTTTGGTGTCAATTTCCTTTACGATTGTTTTCCGTTTGATTTTGCAAGCATTTCCTTTAAGAAGTAGGATTAGGAAATGGAAAAGTTCATACCACTTCTGGCATTGCTTATGATTCGTCTCTAAGTTTACAAAACTCACGGGTTGACAATCAAGTGTTGAGGAGTTTGCTTAAGTGCAATTCCCGCACCCAACAATCGCTTCATTTAATGGGTACAACATTGATCTGGTGGCAGAGTAAGTTACAAAAAGGTATTGAGCATATCGATAAGATTTTTCCATCATGGTTTGATTTTATCACTGCACTTAGAAAGCAATTTTATCCATTGGGATATAAGGAAAAAGCTTTAATAGAATGGCAAGGACGAAAAGTTAGGAAAGGTCAATCAGTGTAGGAATATACAGATGAGTTTCGTAAGAAGGCGTTGATGTTAGATATTCCTTTGTATATTCAAGAAACTCTAATGAAATACATAGGAGGATAACCTTAGTATGTTCACAATATTGCATTTATGTTCAGTCCTACTAACCTAAATGAAGTGGTAGTACAAACGACTTACATTGACGTAGGTAAATTGGGAGATGGGCTATCATGAGAATCGACAGCTAGAATGGAGAGCAAGGGAAAAGGGAAAGTGAAGAAAGTAAACTTCGGCAAGAAGGAGGTTGAAAATATCTCTTGTAAATATTGCAAGAAAGAGGGCCATGACGAGGATCACTGTTGGTAATTGCATCCGAAAATGAAAATGAAGTGGATCAAAAAAGGGAAGCAAAAGGTTGTAGCAACAACGAAACTGGTTGGACCTAGGGTCAGACTCAGGCAATGAGACGCAGATCACATCATTGATTATGACTGGTAATTCCGATGAAGGTAATGAATCTAATAGTTCCAAAGGCAAGTTATTTCATATAAGGGTTGTTATGAAACATACAAAGATTGACGCATTGTTAGATAGTGGATCTCAAGCTAACCTAATTTCAGAAAAAAATTGGTTAAGCAATTGGGATTGAAAACCATAAAGCATCGTAAACCGTATACTTTAATTTGGATGAGAAAAAATCATAAATTACGAGTAATTAAGCAATGCATGTTACCATTTGCAATAACTTCTCAATTTAAGGATAAGGTGATGTGTGATGCGGTAAAACTAGATACATGTGGGATGGTCTTGGGTAGCCTGTATTTATATGATAGAAAATAAATCTTTTACAGGGAACAAAATCAATATCACTTGTTCAAAAAGGGAATTGAATATGTTGTACATTCTCATCACACAAAATCAGATAAATCTCTTTTGATAGTTAAACAATTAAAGCAAGCAGCTTATGCTAGTAAAGATGTTATTGTACAATCTAAAGAACCTAAGCAAGAGATTGTTAAAGTTAATTACAAACAGATACCTCTGCTTAAGGAATCCAAAATTGTACATCAGAAAGAGATTCAACGTGATAAGTTGAGTTTTGTTTCAGCTATGAAAGGAAAGCAGGGTATGGTCTCATCCATGTCAATACTTTCAATGTTGTTAATGGGTTTATTACTGTTTAGTGGTGCCTGGATATTAACAACAAATATGAAGGTAGATGTGGGTGAAAAAGAACTTGATATATTCTACAGATTGTGTGTTTCGCTGACGATTGCATGGATGAGTAAAGTGTACAAGATTAGAACAGAGTGGACAGATATCGGCCAAGTGGGAAAATGAAACCCACATTTGTCTTATGGAACTTAAGCCTTTTGGTGGTCCAAAAGGTCTAAGAAGGGAGGAAATGATCTGAAATTGATTAATGTATGATCAAGGATCTAGAGAAATCCTAAAATTCAAAGTTACTGGATTCAGGTGGAAGCACCGTCATTGCGTAGAGCTCACAGAAATGGCTCCAAACGCAACTTAAACGAGTGCATTTGACCTCCGAATGGATGAGAAATTGCTTGTGGAAGTTTGTGACGAAACAATGTTTTACTGCTCGACACGTGGCAAAAGTACGGGTTCAGCTTAATGGAAGATCTTCAACTTTGTTACCGTGGTAATTTCTTTAGTTTGGTTTCAATATGAAATATGAAATATGAAATAATGGGTTGAATGGATTAAAAAAGTGATTTCTTATTGTATACATGGTGACGACATATGTATTAAAATTTCATAGTTTATAAAACCCATATATTAAAAATGAAATAAGCGCATTTGATTTATTATGCACACAACATACATTAAACTATATATATTAAATATGTAGTGGCGCAAATAAATGGTGAACGTATATTTCAAAATGGTATAACATGGTGCAGAGTGTGAAACCATTAGCCAACGAAACCACCATGGAGTTGGGAGCCATTCCAAAACTGCCAGAATTATCACATGCAACAGTTACGAAATATGCCACGGGTTGAGGTTTGTTGTAGATCCACCGAGACCGCAAAAGGTTATGACACCACCATTCACGAGAAATAGTGACATTCACCATCGAAGGAAGTTGGAATGACATGTTAAGTTTGGGAACCATGTAAAACGTGCCATAGTTTAATGTTGATAACTTTGTATAGTTTCGCGCATAATTGTTATTGCACCAAAAATGAAATGTAATGTTAGATATGGTGCGTTTTGAACTATATCTTATTTTTTTAACAAATTTGAAACCAATTGCCATGTATAGAGTTTCAAAAGATTATAAATTAACGTTACACCCATGCACCAGAGGGAGGAGAGGAATTGTGACATCTTGAGCAACAGAGAAGAGTTTTAGTGCAACTTTGGAGATTTGGAGGCAGAACTTTGTAGGTTTATTCCGGGAGCAATAAGAGGTCTTTTTCTGCCGTCAGTTGCATCGGATTTCTGAGGTTGAGCAGAACAAAACTGGACCAGCCAAGGATCTTGTTGATGTAACTTTGATGTATTCTTTTGGCTTTGAATTTCTAATATAAAGGCCTCCCCGATGAAGACCAGGGCCCAGAGATGTAGGCTTGAAGATAGTTGAACTCTGTTAATAATATCTTGCGTCACTTTTCTTCTCATGGTTTTCTCTTCTAATATGCTACAAAATTTCTTAACATTTCTTTATGCTTATGTATTTAATGGTGTTTTTAAATCATGCATTAACACTTTCTAAACAAAGAATGAATCACAATTCATTTAAAGATCTTTTTGGGGATCATTTAGAGATTTGGGGTATGAAACCTTATAGGGGAAATTTGAGGCCTTAAATGAATTTTTTTTATGATTTAACTTTCTTGCTCTCTATTAGGGCATTGTATCACTTTTCTTCACTCGCATACATTTCCAACGGTGCAAGAAAGATGTCAATTAGAATTTGGATGCAAATGCTATGCCTCCTGGAAGTTGACCTCTCATGATTCACCACCATAATTCAAGAGGATGCCATGTCAACCCCAATTACTCATGGAAAAGGTTCTATCCACATGAAAAATATGAAGAAGACTCTATAAGGGTTAAATTTATGACTCTAGTTGAGAGTTGAAGGAGTCAAATGTAACCCCTAGTTTGTTATTGGGATATGTTATAAACAAGTCACTAGGAGGAAAAGGGGTTTCACACATTTTTTATTGTATATTGTTCCACATTAAAGTCGAACAACTTAGGAGTGAGAGTGAGAGAGAATAATAGAGGGGGGATTTGTGTTCTATAGATATAGGGTTAAGATGGATCTAGGCTGGTTGTGTTCTATTTTGAGCATTTTTTATATTGCTCGCATCAACAACAAAATCAATAATAATAGATTTGGAATCTAAAGGAATTAACACTTCATAGCATACATTTTGATTTACTTTAATGTTTCAACATGTATATACATTATGGGAATTTTGAGGTATAAAATAGGCCTCCTAAGAAAATTATAAAATAATAGTGGAAATAAGAAAATAATATTAGATTACATCTTCATATTGAAACAAATGCCTAAAAGAGGTAGGGGTCTGAAGCCCACCAGAGGCCAAAGAGATATTGACAAATATTAAACCAAAACTCATATTGGGCCTTCTTTTGCAGGCAGAAAGTCCAAACAAACTCAGACCCATAACGCAGGAGCAGTCCACCTAGGCTCTGGTAGCAGTGGTCCAGGTGTGACACAGCCCATAAAGGGGAAGAAGGGGACTGTTGGAATCCATAGTCAGCCTTCTCAGCTTGTTGAGAGCGGTTCGTGTGGAAGAACAACAATGGTAGATATGGAAGACCATGTAGAAGGAAGTGGTGAAAATCAGGTTAATGAGGAACAGTCCACTTTCAGATTCCCAATTGTGGATCCTGATACACAAGTACAAATGAAAAATATTTCACCATCAGCTCTTCCTCATTTTTATGGTAAGGTACATGGAGACCTAGACTCTTTATTATTTGAGTTTGATTTGTGTAGAAGTTATGATTATTCATCTGATGCCCAGAAGTTAAAGTTGTTTCCTGCAACTTTCAAGGACGCAGCTCTTCATTGGTTCATGGGACTAGGAGGAAACACTATATCTTCTTGGGAGAAAATGAAGAGAGTGTTCTTGTCAAAATATCAGGAATATTGTAAAACTAGAGATATTCAAGATGAAATATTTACTATTGTGGAAAATAATGATGAGACTCTAAAGGACTACTTGGATAGATTCCTGTATATCCTTCAAAGGTCAAAGCACAAATTTTATCCAAGTACCATTAGAATCTTGTTCTTATGTGGGCTTACTGATGATGCTAGAAATAATTTAAATTTGTTAGGACAAGGAGATATTGCTCAAAAAACTTTTGATCAGATCTATGACTTGTGCAAGAAATTCTCGAGGAACCAATATAGATCTGGTAAAGGAATTCTGAATAGAAACATGAAAACCAAATCTACTGATGCTATGATTATTGGATTATAAATCAAAATGGACAATATGAAAATTGAAATAATGAATATTGTTATTAAACAAATAGACTCTTTGAAGTTTCAGCAAAAACCTGTAGAAGAGCAAGAGATAGTGTCTATTCTCTATCTTAGATGTAGAAGAAAGCATCCTTTAAGAGAATGTCCTCTCGATATTAAAGAAACTAATAAATGTGTAATTTGTGCAAATAACCATGCTACAGAAAAATCTCCCTCCGTACCTGGGCTGAAAGCTGTACTTGAAGGGGGACAACCTGAAGCAAAGTCACTGCATGCTATAGGAGCACGAAGAAATTTGCCTCAGGTAAGTGCAGGTATGGTTCCTGAAGCTCCACCACATTTTTTGGTTATAATGCACACTCATATTCCTATCCTAACACTGATCACTCTCAACATTGGCAGAATGGGACTCAATATCAGTATGGAAAACCCTCCCAATCTTGGCAAAAGGGATGGAAAGGGCCAAACCATTCACATCATTCACATTGTTCTTATCATGCACCTATGCAATCATACCCTCCTACATACACACCTTACCCAATGCCTAAACCATCATTACCTCAGCTGAGTCAACCTATGCCACCATTACTTTTACCTCCACCTTTTCGCCCTTCTCAGCTGCCTACTCAACCTTTACAAAACCCCAATAATAAAGCGATACAAATGATCCATTCTATGAACCCGCTTTCTTCATCCAGATATCAAACTATGCCAGTTGGAGTCAATGATCTCCAATTGAGATAAGGGAACGTAGTAATGTCATAAAATCAAAAGCAGCCTATGGTGATTATCAATGAGAAAGGAGAGGAGGAAACTCCTGACCATTTTGAAAAAGATGACACCATTCAACCTATTCCTGTACATTCTGAACCCTTGTCATCTCCTTCCAACCGACCTCCCTATCCAGAGAGGTTAGTTGTGGAGAAGAAATACCCCATTCCTGAGTCTAGCCTGGCTTCTAAGCTTAGGAACCTTTTCATAAGGGTAACTTTGCTCCAAGCTATCAAAGAGATCCCCATATGTACAAAAATCATTTGGGAACTCTATCTCAAGAAGCCAGGAAGGAGAAGATTGGAACCTCAAACTATTCAATTTGTTGGTAGAGGAGCAGAGTTGATGACAGGGTGTATGCACATGGAAAAATATACCGACCCCAAAAACCCTGTTGTCTCTGTTCAGATAGGTGATGTCCTTGTCTCCAATGTATTTATAGACCTAGGGGCAGCCATTATTGTTATGACCAAGAAAACCATGGATCAACTTGGATTGGTCCATATTCATCCTACTCCCACTGTGCTTGAACTAGCGAATAGATCTAAAATCAAGCCAGAAGGGGTGTTGGATGATGTGGTCGTTTCCCTAGATTCTTGGGAATATCCTGCAGATTTCATTGTGCTTCAGCCAAAGAACCTTGTGGGAGGGCATCCCTTGATCTTGGGACAACCATGGCTTGGTACAGCCAATGCCTATATCGAATTTCATTGTGGTGATATGTGTATTTCCCATGGAGATTCCAGAAAGAAGGTCACCTTATATCTACCTGCTACATCCATTAAGGAGCTCAGAGACAATTTATGGTTAGACTACAGTAGTGATGAGGAGACTCATCCTGTTTCCTTGATACACCAGAATGTCGAGTCCTCATAGGAGGGTGAGATTCAAGACTTCCTGAACAATATAGACAACATGCCTAATTTCGAGTCATTGAGTCAGATTTTTAGTTTAGATTTTCAGGAAAGATATAACTCTCTACCTCCATCACCACCATCTTTAGTGACACCTTTGTGTACTCTTGAGCTTGATACTACTCTTGTTGAGATTAGTCTAGGTAAATCCTTTTATATCAGTTCAGACTTGGATCCTTCTTAGCAAGAGTAGCTTGTGAATTTGTTGCGAAACCATCTCGATGCCTTTGCATGGGGTTATGAAGATATGAAAGGCATAGCTCCTGAAACTTTTACACACCATATCTAGATTCAGGATGGAGCCCAACTTGTCTGAAAACCCCAAAGGTGAATGAACCCAGCTCTAAGAGAAGTTTTATTGGCTTGTAGGGGCCTAACCCAGGCTCAGAGGTGATAAGTTCCTGTAGTCATTTTACTGCCTTGCTGTCGCGCAATAGTTTCATGCATGTCTCCAGAAAGGTATTGAGCATTGAAGGATCCATCCCTGGTTATAGTTGATCCTTACTGCCTGAAGTGGAGGCCTCCGTGAATCTCTTCTTAGCTTCCATGAACGTCTCCTTCGCGCGCTCCAAATCGAATTCATGTTCCTTTGTAGGAGCCTTGCAGATTTTCTTCTGGCTACTTCCCTTTATCATCTCTAGTGGTGTACCGCTTTTGAGCACTATGTTTACATTTGGGTCTTCTTCGCGCGGCTTAGACCTCATCATTTGCAAATTCTGAGTTGGAGGAGGCTGGAGTACCCCTTTTTCGCTATCAATGTAGGGCAGTCTTTTGCCTCATGATCGAACTGAGTATAGTATAAACATGATGTCCTCATCGGATTTGCACAATCGTGGACATAGTGTCCTAGCCCTCCGCAGTTGTAACAAATTAGTTGTCTGCGACCCCTTCCTGGTCCCATTCCTCCTCAACGTCGTCCGCACCCCTGAAATCCAGTGCACACCATTCCTACATTTGGGTCAAGGGCTCACGTTTCGGTCTGTACCCTGTAGGCAGGAGTCTGATCCATCATTAGTTCGTAGCTTCTGCAGGTGCGTTCATCATGGCCTACCGACCTGTAGAAATTACAAAACAATTGCTGGGACGTCTGCGTATACTTCTGCAATAGATGACAATTAGCTGTAGTGTGTTTTCCTCCTATTTGACAGATCGCGCACCATAGTGCAGGTGCCGTGCTTGGTCTTACTTGTGCCTCAGGTCTTAACGGCATCGGCCCTCCTCCTGCCAAGTAATTCACAAAAACTAGACAGTGGTCCTTGTCGTGTCCCCTAGCCTTTACATTTTATGCACCGTACCTCCTCGCGCGCCTCTAGCCAAGGTGTCCTGTCTTGTTTCACACTCTGCATTTCTAGACACAAATTTTGTAGTTGCACGTGGATTTGTTGGACTCCCAGACCAGGATCTTGAATAGGGATCTCATGCAATCTCATTTCCATCTCCAAGGCTTCAGCCTGGGTGCAAAGCTTTTGTTGTGACATCGTCGTCCTTAAATGCAGTGTTAATGATGCCACAAACTAGGCACGATGTTTTCCATCCGTCAAAGTCATAATGGCTTCACAAATCATACTCTTTAGCCTCTGGTCTAGGTCAGAGGGGGTCTTGCCCAAGAGCATTGCGATCTCCTTAAACCCGATAATTGATTGTGTCTCTGACTTTGGCCTGCTAAATTCCATGTTCAGCATAGCCTGGATTTTTGTGATTCCTGCGTTTGGATGGTCATTAGAATGCTCAATGTACCATGTTAATGCGTGATCCTGCAAAGCACCTACCAATGTAGCCTTCTTTATATTGTCATCCACGACTCCTTGTGCTTCCCATACCACCCTTACCACGAACTAGAATTGGTCCAGATCTTCGTTCCCTACTCCTCTGAATACTGACAGTTTGATCGCACTCGCCATATTGAACTATGGTGGTGGCGGAGGTGGGGTGGGTGGAGATGAAGGTGAAGAGGATGAGATGGGTGATGGTGTAGGTGGAGGTGGTAAGCATGGAATTCGCTGCCTTATCAGACTAACCATGCTTCTCGGAGAAACTTTCGCGATCTCTTCCTCGCTTTTCCACGAGGGTGAAATTAAGGGACTAGTTTCTAACTCTTCGCTACTTCCATTTTTGTAGATCTTCCCACTTCGTGTAGTCCCAAACATTAATTTATTCGCATAACCCACTTTTCACACAATAGTCTTAATCCAGGTATTCAAAGATTTAGTATACTTACCTCGTGGCTCTTTGAGGAAGCATCGTTCCCCCTAACTGTAGCTGATGGTTGTATCTACCGCGAACTCAGTGATAAATCCTCCTATAATCCGATCGAGCCAATGGTCCACAACTCGCGCAACGTTTTCCACTCATATAGATTAGGAGGAAAGGATGCAAAGAAAATTTCGTGTATTTCCGTATATAAGTAGTGTTCCAACCACTGTTCCTTAGATACTCGCAAATTCCTATTTTCATGTGTCGTGAACTCGTGAATCTTCTTGTCCAACCACCCTTAAATTTCTTTCTTAGTTGGATTCATATGAAACGACATCACACATCCCTTATGCAGATCCCAGTCCCATCAATGGAACCATTTGTTGGTTTGTAGGGGCCTGACCCAGGTTCAGAGGTGATTTAGCCAAAAAAATCCTGGTACTACTGGCCCTTTCGACAATAGTTCATGGAGCATGGACTGAGGTTTCACCTGAAGTAGTATGGGAGGGTGCTAGAACTAGGTTTCTACACCCTAGGGATGTCTGATGTTTTTCAGTGGTCTGTGGTTTGACCCTGCGCGCACGTCACTATGCACTTATCAGTACCTCGTAGCCTGTGATGTTGCCTTCACGCAGCCCTACTCAGGGCTTGATCCGTGTTAGTACCCAATCCCTTACTATTAACCCGATATTAGTTGATCACTTAGCTTATCTGCATGTGTTTAGTTATACTTAACAGTGTTCACCATTCATACCCGTGCATGCAATAAATAAAATAGTATAATTGCAAAAGATATCAACCATATAATAACTCACAACAGATACACAAGATTTGGAATCAAACTTCTATTTATTATTCTTCTTCCTTGGTTACAGACTCGACTCCACCCTGCACACTCAGCTGCAGGGGTCCGTGCACTCAACTGCGGACTCTACTAGGCCTCTACGCACTTAGTTGCAGAGCCTCTTCCTACTACTATGACCCAACGCACTTAGACCTTTACTCTACGCTCGCTATCTTCTAGACTCCATTTGTTCCTCTATGTATCTATAATTATCTTTAAAACCTAGAGCCTCGCTCTATTTATACAATCCCATGGTCCGCGAACCATGGGTAGGCCGACACTACATTCAAAACTTAGGGCAGACAACCCTATGACTCTAACATACAATTTGCGCTCCACGCCCGCAATTCGCGGAGTCTTTTCAACAATCATACTCGAAACTTGGGCTTTGAGCCCAAAAACATGTTGTGGGAGAATTCCATGCCCAACAAGTTGTAAAGGAAGAATTGCAAAAACTCTTAGATGCTGATTTTATCTATCCCATTTCTGACAACCAGTGGGTCTCTCCATTAGTATTACTCCCAAAGAAAGATGGGAGATGGTGCATTTGTATTGACTACAAAGAATTGAATAAAGCCACTCTCAAAGATTACTTTCCCCTTCCTTTCATCGATCAGGTACTCGATACCCTTGCTGGTAAGAAGTACTTTTCTTTTCTAGACGGCTTTAGCGGATATAACCAGATACAGATAGCACCCGAGGATCAAGACAAAATCAATTTTACATGTCCATGGGGTACATTTTCTTACCGAGTACTTCCCTTTGGGCTATGTAATGCCCCGACTACCTTTCAAAGGGAAGTTTTGGTTATTTTTGCTAACCTTGAGTGCATAGAAATCTATATGGGTGATTTCTCGGTGTTTGGTGATTCATTTAAGGAATCCCTCAAGAATCTAGAAAAAAGTGCTTCTTCGCTGCCAAGAAGCTCATCTCGCCTTGAGTGATAAGAAATGTAGATTAATGTGCAAGGAGGGAGTGATTCTTGGCCATCTTATTTTCAACAAAGGTATCGAGGTTGACCCTGCAAAAATAGTAGTCATTTTGAGTCTTCCTATACCCAAAACTCAAAGGGAAGTGAGAGGTTTTCTAGGACATGCGGGCTACTATAGGAGATTCATTGAGAATTTCTTAAGGATAGTGAGTTTTCTTGGTCCACAGCTTGCCAATAGTGCTTTGAGACCTTGAAGGGAAAATTAGTCCAGGCACTAGTTTTGAGAGGACCAAACTAGTCCCTGCCATTCCATATTTCCTCTGATGCCTTAGACACTGCTATTGGCGAAACTTTAGGACAAGAAGAAGACAAACAATCTTATGCTATTTATTTCATTAGTAAAAAATTGTCACCCTCTGAACTCAATTATACGGTTACTGAAAAAGAGTTTTTAGTTGTAATTTTTTCTATTAATAAATTTAGACATTATATTACAGGATATGAAGTCTTTGTACATATTGACCTTTCTGCAATAAGATATTTTATGAATAAACCATTAACTAGTGGTAGAGTGACTAGGTGGTTGTTATTGTTACAGGAATTTAATATTACTATTGTTGATAGACTAGGAAAATCAAATGTAGGAGCAGATTATCTTTCAAGATTAAGTAATCCTGGTGAAGTAATTTATGTTGATGATGATTTTCCTGATGAACATCTTTTTGTTGTGTCAACAAAATCCCCATGGTTTGCTGACATAACTAGCTATTTAGTCACTGGAAAATTACCACCTCACTTATCCACTCGTGTAAAGTGGAATATCATTCAAAAAAGTGTTGCATCTTCCTAGATCCAAGGAGACCTCTTTTACACCAAAGTAGATCTCATTATCTGTAGATGTGTAAGAGAGGAAGAAGTGTTTGATATTTTAAAATCTGCCCATGATGAACCTTGTGGGGGTCACTTCACTGATAAGCGAACTACATACAAAGTGTTACGAGCTAGCTATTTTTGGTCGTCTTTGTTCAAAGATGCCAAACAATATGTCAAGCGGTGTGATAGCTGTCAGCGAGTTGGCCAGCCTAATCAAACCAATGAAATGCCTTTATGTCCTTAGGTTATGATTGAGCCTTTTGAAAAATGGGCCATTGATTTCGTAGGACCAATAAATCCATCATCAAATAAAAAGCATATTTTGGTTTGTAGAAATTTTGTTACAAAATGGATAGAAGCTAAATTTGTTTCTTTTGCTACCGAAAGAGTTGTTGTTGATTTTCTTTTTACTGACATCTTTACCAGATTTGGTGTGCCTAGAGAAATTGTTTCTGACAATGGACCGCGGTTTATTTCTAATCTGGTACAGGGTGTGATGGAGCAGTACAAAATATGGCATAGGAAATCTACACCGTATCAGCTGTAAGCAAATGGTCAGGTGGAGTCCACGAATAAGGTGATTGAGTCTGTCCTCACAAAGACGGTAAACATGCACAGAAAGGATTGGGCTAACAAATTATCAGAAGCATTATGGACCTATCGAACCACTTGGAGAAACAACACAGGATACACACCATATGAGTTGGTGTATGGAAAACAAGTCCTCTTGCCGATAGAATTCTAGATCAAGACTTTCATGACTGCAGCTCAATTGGGACTAGATCTCTCTGAAGCAAAGCAGCAACGTCTTCTACAATTAAACGAGTTAGATGAATTCTGAAGGGTTGTTGTTCAGCAAAACATCTTGGTCCAACAGTAGCGCAAGAAGTGTCATGAAATTCCATTCAGAAGAAGCAGTTCCAACCAAGTGATTGGGTAATCCTTTACGATTCGAGATTCAAATATTTTAAAAGAAAATTCCATACACACTGGATGGGACCCTATGAGGTGGTCAAAGTATTCGAAAATGGAGTGGTAGAAATCAAAACTATTGATGGACGAAATTCTGTGTTCCTGGTAAATGGGCATAGATTGGAGGTATATTTTCAACCCCTTACTAAAGGAGATTTTATGCAACAAGTTCAACAACCATTTGAAAAGGAGTTAATAGGTGGTAACACCAACCTGTTGAAGATTTGATTCCTTCTTATTCTTATTGAAAAAATAATAAAAGAAAAATAATAAGAAAAAATGACAAAAAATAAAAAGTATAAAAAGAAAAAAAATCCATGTAGTTATGAAAATCAGTTGACTGACATGATTGCAAAAGGATCAACCTGAAAACCAGCATGCTGGCAAGAAGATCAAAATTTTAATAAAAAGGGGATGTTACTTGATTTTTAGATATGTTGGTTGCCACCAAGAAGAAGCAGGTTCTCGAAACCGAGCACTTACCCAAGTTTGGGGTAACTAGCATGGACATTTTTATTTCAAGTAAACGATTACTTCCCACTGCAGTTATTTTTTCCTGCACCAGTGCAGGTATATTTCAAGGTAAAAATGTTGTCTTTATTCTATCTCCCATTTCGAAAATTCCCACCAGTTATTTTCTAAAATCCCCAATGAATTACCTTCCTCTTTGTTCTAAGAAACTACCCTTGCTCGATTTCGTAAAATCCCTCTTTTCCCTTGAATTTTTTTTCCACATCCCGTTTCATTTATCCCTCTTGGTGATATTGTTTTTGGAATCCCTACTGTAATATTCCTTCCCATTCTAAAAGAAAATTTGACCTCCTTCCCACTTATTTATTCCCTCATAAATTGATTGCAGAATTTGATGCAGTCAATCCAGAAGGCATGCTCGTGAAATACCAAAGGACGGCGAATAATTTTTTCTTGTATATTGAGGCAAAAAATTTTAAAGTCCAACTACAGAAGTATGTCCTATCAGATTCTTTGTTTTGGTAAAAGTCTTTGGTGCAAGCACAATAGTGCAAGCAGGTTTAGTGCAGGAACACAGTTGACTGTGAAAGCAAGTAAAAATCACACAATCCTGTAGTGTTTTATCAAGGATATTTATGGATCTGTACTTTCTTGTACATGTGTACTGATATATCATAGCATTGCATGTTTTAATTGATACTCTGTTTCATTATTTACTAACCTAGGAAAAATCTTTAAAGTGTAAGATGTATAAGGTTTTGAAATCTAATATTTTTAATAAGTGCTGAAGTATGTCTTGATTAAATTATGATGCTGACTGTGGGATAGTAATGTTGTCCGATAGCCTGTATTCACCCTCCTCGAAATAATTCTGCATTACTTGTCCATTATTACCTTACCTATAATTCGATCATTATAACCGTTGCACCACCGCCACCTATACCTCCATTACACCCAATCATTATGATTCACCCGTAGTAGGCTGACACGAATTTGCACCTGATAGGAAGGGTTGTTCCATCATGAATAGGTAAGTGGATCTGAAAAGACAGAGGGCAACAAACCTATGGCATAAAGTTCCCGGCAAACGTTGGAGCCACTCACAGAAATTATTTCGAGGGTGTGATCAGAAAGGGTGAAGTGCAGTTCGAAATGGCACCTATAAGGAGTGAGTTGCTGTCTTTGCAAGATATTGAGCAAACCACAGAGTACAGGAACAATCTTGCACTATTTGGGTTCCTACCATTCCTACAAAAGTTTGATGGGTTCAACATGGCTATGGTACTGGAGTTTGCAAGGACATTCAAAGAAGGCCGAGTCAGGGTCGGATCGTTGGAGTTTAAAGTTACAGAGGAGTCTGTTGCACAAGCCACAGGCTTGCCACTTACAGGAGAGCATTGGTTTATAAAGGACAAGCTCGCAAAGAAACGATGGCACTGGTTCATGGTCGACAAGAATATTAAGGTCGACTGGAGGAAGGGACTTCCACAAAGTGCCATGGTCGGGAAGTGGCAAGAACTATTGTTTATACTGCAAAAATTCTTAACTAGGGAGGGATGCTATACATTGGCATTTGCATATGACCTTCGGTTGTTGCTGCACTTCGAGTCAGGAAAATTGATTAATTTCCCTTACTACTTGCTCAGGAGTCTTGAAAAGATGGAAAAAGGAGTGCAGAGTGGGAATGCAAGTCAAGTTGCAACCAAGATCTACCATCATGGGCTTATCACAATTCTGGTCAAGAAGAAGCTGGAAAAAAAGGGCATAACTCGGGGAGCATTTCTGAAATAATTTCAAGAAAGGGGTGCAGAGAAGCCGCTAACACAAGTACAAGTAAGAAGAGGAAAGCAGAGACATTGTCTCCTACCAAGCAACGAGATGAAAGTACACAAATCCAAGCAGAGAAGAAGATTGTTGAAAATACTCCACCCGTGGCTAAGAGGAGAAAGACCAGAACCTCGGTGAGGAGGAAGATCGTCTCCTAAGGGACGAACCAGTCAAGCTCTTTGATCATAATCGACGAATCACTCCAAGTTTCCCCTACGGTTCATAATCTCTCGGTGCTTGCAGATGCAATAGCACACACTATGGAAGATGAGGAGAATGCGGAGGATGACGTATTGTTGTCAACTTTTGTCAGCAGAGTAAGGAAAAGGAAGACGACGCCAAGTACTGGTGAAGTCCAAGCAGAGATTCATAAGGATGAAGAGGAACAACTTGTAGAGACCCTTGATAATTTCAGTGAACCAGACATGGATTTCAAGGAACAGGGTACTCAAGCCGCTACTGTTTTGGAAGGACAAGGTATTGAAGCCCCTGCAATTTTAGAAAGACAGGGTACTGAAGCCCCTATTGTTGTAGAAGAACGGGGAACTGAGACCCCTACTAATTTGGAAAGACAGGGTGTCGAATCCCCTAAGAAACTCGAAGAACGGGGTGTTAAAAGCCCTAAGGAATTGAGTGCACAAGGTACTGAAATCCTTGGCACAAAGATTATGGAGGGCATCAAAACCCTCGGTGACAAGAAAACCCCGAGTGTAGAAAACCTCAACGATGTCATAATGCAGACATTTGACAGCCTTGACCTCGGCGATCATGGGACCAGTTTTGAGTCCATTGCAAAGAAGACATTCACACCTGAAGATCTTAACATGACACCCTCCACTTTCTACCTTAGCAGCCTAATATTAGATTTGGAGCAGCAAGTTCGTGACTTGGAGGCTTTGAACCAGGTCATGAAAGAGCAAAGTTGGCAGAAGCAGAGTGAGGTGGAGTTACTTGTAGAGGTAAAAAGGTAGAAGCAGCAAGTAAAGGTATGGAAGTATCGGGCCTCAAAATGCTATAAACGCCTCAAGAAGGTGACTATGCATCTATGAAGAGCCCGAGATATAAAGTCGAAGATAGTGAAAGCAGGAATAAACATTGAAGTTCAGGATTGAGGAGCTGGCCATTCATTTTTGAGATTTTTTGCATAAGGTAAAACGTTGTGTGAGGACACACAACATCTTAGGGATGGGAGGATGTTGGCGTCCCAAATTACCCTATTTTATACCCCATTTTAACCTCTATTTTATCTCAATATAAACCTCTCTTTCCCACACTAGTCCAAGATAACTACCTATTCCTGCACATGCTTTGTATTTTATATTAAGATTTATTAAAGTGCTTTATTAATCATTTTTATATTGATTTCATGCCTATTACGTACCTCTTGTAACTTATGTTAATTTCATAGAAGTAATTGATAAACTTAGTATTAATTATGAGTAATTATGACTAGTGCAGGTAGATTCATGCACTGTCACGAGGACTGTCTGAGATTTCCGTGAGACAAATCGTTCCACGAGGACAGGTTTTGATCCTTGACTCCAAGTCTTGTTGCTAATGAACTGAAGAAGGATACCGGTGGCGCGCAATCAGGGAATGTTTTCCAAAGTTAGTCTACGGCCAAGCGATATACATGTTCCATTATAACTGTTAGGCGATTTTGTAATTTCGGTTGTTAGTATGTTCGGCCGAAAGGCCTGAATAAGAAAATTTTTATAATTAGGGAAAACTTCTAAGGTCGAAAGGATGTATAAGATATAGATCATAGGTAGGACTAGCTAGCGAACCATTGACTGTAATTTCATTTTCATGTAATCTGGGTATCGCCTCAGCTCTGGGGTTGGACTTGCACTTTATATACATTTGTTGAATCCAGTAATACAAGAAATATGCCATGATTTTCATACACAGTGTTTAATTTATCTTTGATGCATATTTGAGTGTTGAGATCGCTTACCTCATGTACTTTCATTATTCAGAAAGACAGTGTGAATATTTCCTTTTGCAGCTGCGTGGTGTGACAGTTCTGATATTTATTTCTGAAATTCTAATTTAAATCTCTTTTGTAGTTAAAGTGTGAAATAGATCCATGACTTTGGGAGTTAGCTGAGTTTATTGCGTTTATGAAATTCCTTTCTTGCATTTTCTTTACTCTCAATCCTTGTCTCAATTTTCTTTCACTCGGATCGTGCAAGAAGCGCTTCCTACACCAGTGCATGTGGTTCCCTTCATTTTGGTTCAGTCCTTCATTTTGCAGCAAACATTGAATTACTTTCTTGCATATTATGTTATGAAACTAGCTCACAAAAAGATAGAAAGATAGTTGAACGCCTTAGAATTCAGCCTCTTCGAGGGGGCAACCTCCTTTACATTACAAAAATGAACAATTCTTGGATGATTCAAATGACAAAACCTC
>APFE030631091.1:10698-34837 GCA_000404065.3 Pinus taeda | reverse complement strand
AACATTTTATCCTTCTCTGTCTCGTGTCGATGATGTGGGAAACATTATGGCCCACCTTCGATCAAGGTCACTTCCTGTCGACTTCAACTCATTATCCGGGAATTTGACTTAGAGACTCCCTTTAGGTACCTTGGAGCATGCATGCCTCAATGGTAGGTTCTTCGTGTTCGACACGAGGTTTTCATCATTGGCCTCTGATCGGATGATTCTACAGGTGTTCGACACCAGCTCATTGATTCACACGTTGTGGATTGTACCTATAGTACCTTGAGGACCATTGTCATTATTGGTGGTACCTCTCGTGTATGTTAACAGTTTTCATCATTGACTGGTAATCAGACGATGTTCTCACATGTTCGACTTCGACTAACATATTCGCATGCTTGAACTTGTACTTTGTTCGGTCGAGATGGAGCGCAAGACCCTGGATTTTGTCTGCTGAGATCCAGGTTGCATTTTGTGGATTATTATTACATGACTCATTCACTGGATGGATGCGACCATGCCTGAGTCTATTCATCAATCCTCACTGGATGGCTACGTCCATACCTTGGATCCAGATTTTTATGTACTCTGCTATGGATGGCTGCACCCATACCATGTACATCATGTACTTGAGATATCAGTTGTACTTCGTGCAGGTTCTCCAATGACCGTGTTTTCAGTCAACCATGTTCTTGTAAAGCATTTCACCCCTCTCTCTCTCTCGGGCTTCATGCTTTAGGGGGCATCTGTTACACAATATTTTGTCACTGTCCCTATTATCCCTTCTCCCGTACATTGGAGGACCTATTCTGAGACCTGTGAGAAGTGACATAACTTGAAAACACCTGCATTGTATCCACTTGAGTATGTACTTCATATGCCCTGAAGACACCTTCTACAAAATACCCATAAATATAGCCCTTTTCCATTGGCGCTTTTCCACAGTGTATTACTCGCGCCAATGGGGGAAATCCTCCAAAGAGGGCGCACCAGCTGGCGCTCTGTATCAAAGTCGCACTAGCGCCAACCCAGCTGGGTAAATTTTTTAACAAACAAACTTCCGAAGGTTCCTTGTAACCTATTCATGAACTGATTCCAGTTTGAATTAGTTCAATTGGGCTTTGAATCTCCCAAGGAGGGAAGTAGTTCTCCACCTCTCATGGAAGTTTCCTAATGATAAGGGCAATCCCATGAATCTTTTGGATGGTCTTATGTCCTTCTTCTCCCTCTATATAAGCTTGTCTCTTTGCCTTTGACAAGCTAGTTAGTAATTCTACTCTTCAAGCTCCCAAATCTAAGTCCCGAAGTCTGAGAATTGCTAAGCTCATGTTACAAGAGGCCTTGTTCATCCCCATAAGGTTATATCTTTAAGGAGGAGATCCATGTCCAAGTAATCAAGGAGAGAGAGGCTTGTTCCCCATCCCCTACAAGCTTTGCAAGGCATGTGTTGCTGATCACCCAGCCAAGGAGGATTTGACGTCAGAACTTGGTTGTATTCTCTTTTGTTTATCAATAATAATAGGCGACTATCATTATGGTTCCACTCGTGTTGTTTTTATAATGATGTTTGAGTTGTATCCTTTCTGACTGATACATAGTTGCATTTCTTGGATTTTATTCTTGTATTTGTCTTTTTCTTTGCATGTGCAGGTGTCTGTTCACGAGGATCGTGAGGATTGTGACCAGCTGAAGTGAAAGAATGGGAGCGATGACTCTTCTACGAATACTAGCGTTGGATTCGAGGTAGGCTCTCATCATTGGCCTTTACTTTGCAATTAGGAACCTGCGTGTTAGCGTTGTTTGATTGTTGCTAGACCCCATTTAGGCTAGTGGGATTGCCTTTGTCCGCAGAGGGGATTTACATGTACAACACATTTCATTCTAGCATTTAAGATTGTTTCAATTGTGTGAAAACTCCTTTACTTGATTTTCTTGCAAATTGTTCTTTTACATTCCAGCACTTGAGTTTCTTTGGTGTCAATTTCCTTTACGATTATTTTATGTTTGATTCCGCAAGAATTTCCTTTAAGAAGTAGGATTAGGAACATGAAAAGTTCATACCACTTTTGGCATTACTTGTGCTTCGTCTCTAAGTTTACGAAACCCCTGGGTTGACAATTAAGTGTTGAGGAGTTTTCTTATGCAGAATTCCTGCACCCAACAATCACTTCATTTAACAGGCACAAAATTGATCTGGTGGCAGAGTAAGTTACAGAAAGGTACTAAGCACATCAATAAGATTTTTCAATCATGGTTTGATTTTATTACTTCTCTTAGAAAGCAATTTTATCAATTGGGATATAAGAAAAAATCTTTAATAGAATGGCAAGGACTAAAAGTTAGGAAAGGTTAATTAGTGCAGGAATATACAGATGAGTTTCATAAGAAGGCGTTGATGTTAGATATTCCTTTGTATACTCAAGAAAATCTAATGAAATACATAAGAGGATTACCTGAGTATGTTTGCAACACTGTATTTTTGTTAAGTCCTACTAACCTAGATGAACTGTTAGTACAAGCGACTTACATTGGAGCAAGTAAGTTGGGAGATGGGGTATCATCATAATCAACAGGCAGAAGGGAGAGCAAGGGAAAAGGGAAAGTGAAGAAAGTAAACATCGACAAGAAGGAGGTTGAAAATATCTCTTGTAAACATTGCAGAAAAAAGGGCCATGACAAGGATCACTGTTGGCAATTGCATCACGAAATGAAACCGAAGTGGATTAGAAAAGGGAAGCAAAAGGTTGCAGCAACAACGAAACTGGTTGGACCTAGGGTCAGATTCAGGCAATGAGACGCAGATTGCATCATTGATTATGACTGGTAAATCCGACGACGGTAATGATTCTAATAGTTCCAGAGGAAAGTTATTTCATATAAGGGTTGTTATGAAACATACAAAGATTGACACATTGTTAGATAGTGGATCTCAAGCTAACCTAATTTCAGAAAAAAAAATTGGTTAGGCAATTGTGATTGAAAACCATAAAGCATCGTAAACTGTATACTTTAATTTGGATGAGAAAAAATCATAAATTATGGGTAACTAAGCAATGCGTGTTACCATTTGCAATAAATTCTCAATTTAAGGATAAGGTGATGTGTGATGTGGTAAAACTAGATACATGTGGGATGGTCTTGGGTAGCCCGTATTTATACGATAGAAAATAAATCTTTTACAGGGAACAAAACCAATTTCACTTGTTCAAAAAAGGAATTTAATATGTTGTACATTCTCATCACACACAATCAGATAAATCTCTTTTGATAGTTAAACAATTAAAGCAAGCAGCTTATGCCAATAAAGATGTTATTGTACAATCTAAAGAACCTAAGCAAGAGATTGTTAAAGTTAATTACAAACAGATAGCTTTGCTTAAGGAATCGAAAATTGTACATCAACAAGAGATGAAACATGATAAGTTGAGTTTTGTTTAAGCTATGAAAGGAAAGCAGGGTATGGTTTCAGCTATGTCAATACTTTCAATGTTGTTAATGGGTTTATTACTGTTTAGTGGTGCCTGAATATTAACAACAAATATGAATGTAGATGTGGGTGAAAAAGGACTTCATATATTATGCAGATTGTGTGTTTTGCTGACGATTGCATGGATGAGTAAAGTGTACAGGTTCAGAACAGAGTGGACAGATATCGGCCAAGTGGAAAAATGGAACCCACATTTGTCTTATGGAACTTAAGCCTTTTGGTGGTCCAAAAGGTATAAGCAGGGAGGAAATGATTTGAAATTGATCAATGGATGATCAAGGATCGAGAAAAAGCCTAAAATTCAAAGTTATTGGATTTAGGTGGAAGAAACATCATTACGTAGAGCTCACAGAAATGACTCCAACGCAACTTGAACGAGTTCATTTGACCTCCAAATGGATGAGGAATTGCTTGTGGAAGTTTGTGACGAAACAATGTTTTACTGCTCAACACATGGCAAAAGTACAGGTTTAGCTTAGTGGCAGATCTCCAGCTTCATTACAGTGGTAATGTCTTCGGTTTGGTTTCAAGGTGAAATAATGGGATGAGTGGATTAAAAAGGCGATTTCTTATTGTAAACATGGTGCCGGCATATGTATTAAAATTTCATAGTTTATAAAAACCATATATTAAAAATGAAATAGGCGCATTTTATTTATTATGCACATAACATACATTAAACTATATATATTAAATATGTAGTGGTGCAAATAAATGGTGAACGTATATTTCAAAATGGTGAAACACATATTACATAAGGTTAAATGCAAATGTTACATGGTAGATTGAATGCATATAAGTTTATTAGGCCGATAGGCCTTCCTTTGAAACAAGCTTTCGTCATCATTTTCTTTGTGAGGTTGACACTTGGCATTCTTCGTGAGGTTGACAATTGGCATTCTTCAGTACGTCCTGGTCATGGTCTTGCTCATTCAGTTACTCATTCAGTTATGTCACAGCCTTCATCCTTCAGTTACGGGCCTTCTTCCTTCAGTACTGGCGGAACATGGCAAGTGGCCTTCATTTCTGTTATGGGCGGAGAGCTCGAGAACCATCGTCTTCATTGTGGCGCGCTGTCAGGGGCCATTTCCAGGAATGGCTCTTGACACTAATTTCTTTCTCTCTAATTCCAGAAGAAGAAAATGAAATTCCATGGTTGCCATTCATTCGTCCGTCCTCATCTTCATCCCTGAAGAAATCCGACTACGGCAAGTCTGCAACGACTGCATCCACCTTATGAACAACATAGCAGGTGAGCAGTCCCGGATAGGACAGGGAATCTCGTTCTTCCACCTCCTTCTCATAAGAATCCATCAACAATTCAATCTTATCAGGAGAACCCAGAACGAGGCCGAGCTCTTCACAAATGCCCCTCCTGCATGCCTCCTCCACGGTTTCCCCTGCTTTCATTTTTTCCGACAGGGGACGGTTTCTGACCCTGTTGCTTCCGTCGCCCATTTCCTGATGAGACTTTAATAAAACCTGACCGGATTTGTTCCTTATGTTCACGCTGACCACATTTACAGTGCGCTTGGGAGGGCAAGAATCCTCGAGAGTGATTTCCCCTTCAGCCAATTCAACCCAGAGGTTCGTTACATTCTTGGTCCCGGGTTCGATCCCCCACATGTCCAAGCGGGTAGAAATCATGCGGGTGTTCAGCCAGCGAGCGAGGCCCTGAGCGGAGCCTATGGCACAGGGTTCTGCATACTTGGGTGGGGTCGAGAGCACACTGGCAGTTCCCTCACGGCCACATACAACAATGTTGTTCAAAATGGTAAGCTTATTCACCCCATCAAACCCTAGCCCTTGTCGATTTGTTTGTAGTGGAACCAAAAACGTTAAAAGCCATATATGGTTGTCTGTGTATATATATTTCTCTGGTAAATTTTGGTGTTCGTTTGCCCGCTCATTCTCAGGATGGTTTCTTTGATCTGTCTATATGAAACCAGAATTTAAATAATTTTGTGGTAGATGGGTGCTTTAGTACATTATATCTGTAATGTTTATTTAGCATGCTTGGCTGTGGGGTGCCACTCTCAGAATTACTTGTTTGGGGTTGAAGGCCTTTTGTTTGTAACTGTTTGAGATTTTTCTGTACTTGTTTGGGGTTGAAGGCCTTTATAAATTGGCTTCCAGAAACTTGACCAGTAAACCCATTTCTTGATCTGTTCCCATTCTCCTACCGGTTCCAGTCTTGCACTTCTAATCCATCTTATGTGCATTATATACGCTGGGCTAAGGGGTGCCCATTTACTGTTTCTTGTTGCGATGCTAATTTCTATTGGCATTGGTTTATAATTTGTTTAATTTTAGGGTGTTGTGGAATTCGCTTGTTTTTTATATTTTATGGTTAGCTTAAGGTCGATTAAATTATTAAATTGTTAACATATACAGTTCTCCAGTTTCATCCTTGTAAATTAGTGGAAACATTGATCTTAGTTTTGGTATCATACCGATTTTCTCCGACGATTGTTGCCAGAATGCTGGCTGAGCTGGCGTGTTGTATTGATATCGCTGTTTGTTTTTGCATTTTGGAGTCTACTGTTATATGATCTGATTTTTTAAGGTTGTAATGGATAAGGGTTTAAGTTTAATTAAATCACATTAATCATCTGTAAAATATACATGAAGGAAAAAAATTCCCTCCCCCATATTGAATGCGGGAAAATTACCATATGCTATAACACCTTTAGTTTTAACTTGTCTAATAAGAGTGCTTTGACCAATAAATTCAGTTATTTTAGGAATTTGTTTCTTAAACCTTCGGGAATCTGGTTTTGATTTTTCTAATGATTTTATTTATTTATTTGCCTGTTCTTTGAATTAGAATTTCAATGTTGGCGTGCATATTACATTATGTCGTTGACTTTTTGTCGAAATCTTGAGGGAAATAGTAGGCATCCAGGCAACATTTATTTTAAAGAATGAACCAAACTTTTAAAGAATGAACCAAACTTGGAAGTAATTGTAATAAAATGCTAGATTGTTTCAGCAAAAATTGTAGCAGATTGTAGTTTTCCTTTTTTATGTTTTTGTATTTTTTGCAGTCTAGTGCATCTTCAGGAATGGGAGTTGCAGATGAATTCAAGCAAGTTTTCCTGGAGTTGCAGAGGAAGAAAGTGCATCGTTATATCATTTTCAAGATCGAGGAAAAGTCTAAACAAGTTGTGGAGGATAAAACTGGAGGTCCGGCAGAGAGCTACAATGGTTTCACAGCCTCCCTTCCGGAGAATGACTGCCGATATGCGGTGTTTGATTTTGACTTTGTGACAAGTGAAAATTGTCAAAAGAGCAAGATCTTTTTTATTTCATGGTGAGTTTTCTTTAGAAGTCCTTTTATTTCCGTTGTTTATTATAGTTGCTTTTTTTATGCCATGTTTTCTTTTTGGTTCAGGTCTCAATAGATCAGTTTTGACTTTGTTGTTGCAGTATAAGGCATTATAATTGCATTACACTAACGTCTTATTCGATATGCTTGAAAATTGAGCAATATAAGCTAAACGTTTGATTTTGTTGAATGTTTATTTAGGTCTCCTGATCAGTCCCAAATCAGGGCAAAGATGCTTTATGCCACGTCCAAGGAGAGGATAAGAAGGGAGCTTGATGGTGTTCATTATGAAATTCAGGCAACTGACCCTGCAGAGATGGATATTGAAGTGATAAGAGACCGAGCCAATTAGATTTGCAAGGGTGTACAACTAAGCATCATTCTAATGATTACCAAAATTTAACTATTAACTGTAGTAATCAATCCGTTTAGGAGTAACTTCTAAATACTACAAAGGACTCTTAGGATATACTCAAATGTTGTTACATTCTGTGGAACTCCTATTCTGTGAATATCTGAATGTGGCGTGCTGTGCATGTAATAGATGATTCTTTATATGCATGCTGCTTTGGTATGCAGCAAAAATAGCAACGCTAAGTGCCAGTAACACTTGACATGTCTTTCATTACGTCCTCTATATTCTAGCTCAAAGCTTGTTTTGTTGTAATGGGGATGTTTTTGTTACTGAAATATAAGTAATGTCTTCTTAATTGATCAGTGATATCAGTATTTTAAAATTTACATGGATGATATCATTTATTTTGTGATGGTTATATGAAAATTCAAATATGGTCAGTCTACCTTGCATAGATGTTTTATCTCGTTCAGTGAAACAAACATTCTTTTATTCTTAAGAGTGCAGTATTGCTTCCTTTATTGTAATTCAGACAGTTCAATAGATATGATTAAATGGTGGGCACGGAAGATTTCTGCGCTCTGAAATACAGCTGAATGGTAGGCATTAGTCCCAAAACATTCCTCATTCCTCTGGTTACGGCGAAAGGTTAGTTGAGAGCTGTTTTCCTTTATTGTGTTTTGTAGGTTGGTTACTATTTAAAACAATGCTGTTGCAAATGCTTTTCATCTATTTACTCTGTCAATGTATGCTTTTATGATTGTTTAATTCCTCACATGCATAAATAGTCTAGGAATGCTTTTATGATTGTTTAATTCCTCACATGCATAAATAGTCTAGGAAAAATATCGTTTTATTTTGTGGTTATCCTATCTAAATTATAGCGATTTATGAATTCCTACCAATGCTTTTGTCACTGTATGCTCCGATTTTATGGTGGTTTAATTCCTTATATTCTCACCACTGTAATTATTAGTGTAGAAAAAGCATTGTTCTATATAGAAGTCATCATAGTTAAATCAAATCAAAGTAATTGGTGATTTATGAGTGCAGAGGAATTTTTTTTGGTGACCAGACCCCATTTTTCATAGATCCAATAGGATTTTTTTATCCAATCTCATTCCTATGTCTTTACTAAAATTTGTACCCATGAGATGTAGATGAGTGGGTTTGGGTGGGGTTTAGTCTCCACCAGCTCTCAAGTTCAAACTTTATGGAGAGCGGTCAAGGCTCGAAGTCACTTTTGGAGGAATAAACTATTCCAAAAGGCATCGGAGTTTCACTAAGCTTCACAATTTTGGTGATGGCATTCCATTGTGGGTAGATTGTTCTTTTATCTAATAGATGCACTGGCCTTGGCCTAAGATCGACTTACTTACAAAAGAAAATTTGCTATATATAAATAGATTTCTCTAGATATATTAAGCATGAAATATATAATATAAATATACATATAATAATATATAGTAATATATTTATATTATATATATATAATGAATATTAATATATGTTTAGATATATGCTGACCAGAGATTTATATAAAGCAATATTAGGAAACTGAATGATACCGTGGTATCTTTCTGTGTTTTGGCGTACCTCGCCTGCTCTTTGCGATTTACGGGTTCTCTCGAGATTGTTTATGAAACCATCAAGTATCAAATTGTAAAATGTTTTCAAATGTTGGCTGTGGTGAGACTTCTAGTGTTGTTTATTGAACTTTTTTGAAGTGTGAGGCCCTTGGCCCTTCTGTTAGTATTGAAATGCCAAACGAGAAAGAGATATTGGGGATTTTCAGCCTCATATTCCTCATATTCTGGACCCTAACATTGATAGCTCTGGTCAAGTATGTTTTCATTGTCCTCCAAGCGGATGATCATGGGGAAGGTAACTTCAAACCTTTTTAATTGTATTTTAATAAAATATTTTGAGTTATGCAAATTGAGTTTAGTTTAGGTGGTTCGGTTCAACACTGGTTATTCTCATCGTTCTTAAGTTAGTCAATCTATATTCTCATCAATTATTTTTTTCTCAAGTTTTAGGGAGGGGAGGGGGAGAGTGAGAGTGAGAGTGAGGATCAATACAACAATATTCGTGGGAAATCATTTTCTTTCTCAAGTTTCAGAGGGAGAGTGAAGATCAATACAACAATATTTATAAACATGTAACTATTATCACAATATTTCTCATTATCATGTCACTTACATGAAATTGAATTTGGTTGGGGAAATAACAACCATTCTGCATGACCACCAACCACCAGATATACCCCCAATTGACTCACAGTACAATGAGTTTATTCCATCGAAATTGTGTATTTTTCTTCTTTCTTAGTGGTAATGTTGTCTTAGTGGTAATGCCGTCTAAAATTGAGAATCCCAACCAGGGAAGCCCGGTGTCCCAACAATAACCCATTTATGAAATTCGCTAATGAGCCCAGGCCCATCTGGGTAGGGCCTGCCCTCTCTTTGTTGTATGCCAAAGTAAGCTAATAGACTTTAAACTATTTTCTTTCAAAAAGCTGGGATCATAATGGAAGGTCTGTAAGGACTTAAGGACCTAATAACCACATGGTTATATTTAACCTCGGGTCAAACCAATTCACACTCTTTAAATAATAAGTGAAATTTCCAGTAAAGATTATTATTCGCAATCCTTTTCCAAAAGTAGTCTGTTGGTTTTGGATACAGGATTAAAAATCAAGGTTTAGATATTATTATTCACTTTACTGAACCATAAAATCACTTCCTTGATGCTTTCATTCCAACTATATCTTACTCTTGTTATTTCAAATTTTCGACTTGGGCAGTGCTCTCAGCTATTCAAGGAATCCAGTCAAAGAACCCAAAAATGAGCCAGGGTAAGTAATATATAGAGCAATAATGTACCCTTTGACATACAAAATTATAGCATCTTCGCATTAAACTCTAAAGTCTATATCCTTCAATTCAGAGAGTTGTTCAAACCTATTAAATAACAACAAAGTATTCGTATGTCTGAAATATAATTTGTTGCGTACTGCTGATTTTGGATTCCCTGAAAACCCTGCTAGACATTATAATCCCTAAAATTCTTGACTCTTTTGTACGCAGATGTTGTTGTATTGGTATCAGTTGTAATTCTTGTATTTCTCTTCTTTCTTCAAAAGTTCGGTACATCCAAAGTGAGCTTCTTGTTCTCCCCTATAATGGTTATGTGGTTCTCTTCAACAGCCATTATTGGGGCCTATAATATTGGAGCACATTATCTAGGTGTATTCAAGGCATTGTCACCTCACTACATTTCTATTTCTTTGCTGAAAATCATAAGCAAGGATGGGTGAGGCTGGGAGCTGTTTTCTTATGTGTAACAGGTTTGTTCTCAATTCAAGATATTCTATAATGCGTGCCTTAAAACTTTGAATTTGTTTACCCTTTTCAAGTCAAAGCAATATCTTTTCTTATGTTGTTAAACACTAATTTCATATCTCACAGTATATATCCTCTAATCACTTGTTAGTAAGAGAGACGTTGCCTTAGCTGGCCTTTTATCTGTTTAAATCAGGTGCAGAGGCCATGTTTGCTGACTTGAGCCACTTCAATAAGAGATCTATTCAGGTTCAAATGATTTCCACAATCAAAAAATTGTTCCATCTGAGTTCTATGGGTGTATCATTGACTAGAATCTTAAGAAATTTCTGCTTCTAAGCTCTGTAGGTGTTTCTTGGACTAAATCATAAGAGGTATAATGAGAGAATTTCAAAAGAGGAATTCCCTCTGCTTTTTATAAAGAGCAGCAAGCATTGATGAATGAAAATCACTCTATATCACTCATTCTTTGTTGGAGGGCTATTGATTATTTTGTATTGTGCCATGGTCTTTTATTTGTGTGACACAGCAGCAATATTGCTTATTTATTTCTTTCTTTATGTTATTTTCAGCCTTTTCTAAGAGCTGTGCTTGCACTTCCACATTGTATCATACTGATGGAATGACGAGAGTAGCTCTGCAGGCCCAATGTAGTAGTAATGGATTTTGAGGGAGAAACGCGGGATTTTAGTTTCAGACAGGGGATTGAGGATGATTTGAAGACAGGCAGGCAAAATGGGGAAATGAATTGGGGTGTGGAGGCAAATATGAGGAGGGATATTAATGAAAGCGTACCTTGTCTCACTCTGAAATCGATGTTCGATAATACCATTGCTTGCTTTTATCAACTCTCTTTACGCATTTCAAGCTCATCTGCGGTATTGTTTTGAACATGATATATCATTGAAACTGGCATTTAGAGGATTGGGAATTTTCAAGTCGGTAGGAACTGAGAATCAAATTTTCTCCGAACCTACGCAGAAATGTGTTGAGAATTGAATGCTGGTTCCTGTAATGTTATTGTCTAGCTTTTCCAACTATTGTTTATAAACGTCAGAAACCAGCTATATGACAAGCATGTCTTCTTTAGTTCCGATTCTCTTATCTGATGAAATTGACATCTTTCATGAAAGTGCCCTTTCATTTTTGTGATCTACACAGCCAGTTCTGATCCAAAAGTTATTAGTTCTCCCAACAATTTATTATTTTCCTTTGTGAAATGTTTCTTGATTCCAATTTTTCCATAAGAAGGAGATGCCTATCAGTTTGATCAGATTCCACTCTTTTTACCTTTCATATCACCTATTTATCCCTAAAAAGGACCCTTTTCTAATGAGGGGCAACAAAAAGTACTTTGCTCAACAGCAATCCATGTCCTTAAAACTTTGGTAACCTCACAGTTCCACATACTATACTTAACCATTTCTGACTTGTAACAAACCATATAACATCCATTTGTAAAGCCAGTATGATGTAGCTGATCCACAAATGCTAAACTGCTATGAAGAACTATCCATCCAAGTACATGAGTATATATCTACAAATCAGTGATTTTAAGATCAAATCCCACAAAGCAATTCGATACCTGCTCTTCAAATTCCTGTGAAGCTATTGAAAGCAAAACCAATGAATTATCAATATAATTTTACCATAATAAAAAAACAATTAGAAGACGTTTAGCCAGCTCAAATTGCTCATCCGTTAGACTTGAACCAACATCTCTTCTAGAGAAATTCAACAATTCTAATTTATTAATCCTATCGGCCTCTCTTTGTACCTTTTGGGACAATTGCTAGTTGTATAACCAATGGTGCGGAGTTTATAGTATAACCATATGGTGCATTGTGTATGGTATAACATGGTGCGGAGTGTGAAACCATTAGTCAACGAACCATTGTGGAGTTGGGAGCCATTCCAAAACCGCCGGAATTATCACATGCAACGGTTACGAAATATGCCACGGGTTGAGGTCTGTTGCAGATCCACCGCTCCACTGAGACCGCAAAAGGTTATGAAACCACCATTCACAAGCAACGGTGACATTCACCGTCGGAGGAAGTTGGAACGACATGTTAAGTTTGGAAACCATGTAAAACGCGCCAGATTTTAATGTTGATAACTTTGTATAGTTTCGTACATTGTTATTATTGCACCGAAAACGAAATGTAATGTTAGATATGGTGCGATTTCGAACTATATATTATTTTTGTAACAAATTTGAAACCAATTGCCATGTATAGAGTTTCAAAAGATTATAAATTAACATTACACTTATGTGGAAGAGGAAGGAAAGGAATTGTGACATTTTGAGAAGCGGAGAAGAGTTTTAGTGTAGTTTTGGAGATTTGGAGGCATAACTTTGTAGGTTTATTCCAGGTGTCGTAAGATGTCTTTTTTTTGCGCCGTCAGTTGCGTCGGATTTTTGAGGTCGAGCAAAACACAAATGGACCAGCCAGGGATCTTGTTGATGTAACTTTGATTGATTTTTTTGGCTTTTAATTTCTAATATAAAGGCCTCCCCATTCAAAACCAGGGCCCAGAGATGTAGGCTTGACGATAGCCGAACTTTGTTAATAATCTCTTGCATCACTTTTCTTCTCAATGTGGTTTGCTCTTCTAATATGCTGCAAAATTTCTTAATAGTTCTTCATGCTTATGTATTTAATGGTGTTTTTAAATCATCATTAACACTTTCTAAACAATGAATGAATCACATTTCATTTAAAGATATTTTTGGGGATCATCTAGAGATTTGGGGTATGAAACCTTATAGGGGAAATTTGAGGCCTTAAATGAATTTTTTTTGCGATTTAACTTTCTTGCTCTATATTAGGGCATTGTATCACTTTTCTTCACTCGCATACATTTCCAACGGTGCAAGAAAGATGTCAATTAGAATTTGGATGCAAATGTTATGCCTCCTGGAAGTTGACCTATCATGGTTCACCACCATAATTCAAGAGGATGCCATGTCAACCCCAAGTACTCATGGAAAAGGGCCTATCCACATGAAAAATATGAAGAAGACTCCATAAGGGTTAAATTTATGACTCTAGTTGAGAGTTGAAGGAGTCAAATGTAACCCCTAGTTTGTTATTGCGATATGTTATAAACAAGTCACTAGGAGGAAAAGGGGTTTCATTCATTTTTTATTGAATATTGTTCCACGTTAAAGTTGAACAACTTAGGAGTGAGAGTGAAAAAGAATAATAGAGGGGGGATTTGTGTTCTATAGATCTAGGGTTAAGATGAATCTAGGTTGATTGTGTTCTATTTTGAGCATTTTTTATATTGCTCACATCAACAACAAAATCAATAATAATAGATTTGGAATCTAAAGGAATTAACATTTCATAGTATAGATTTTGATTTACCTTAATGCTTCAACATGTATATACATTATGGGAATTTTGAGGTCTAAAATAGGCCTCCTAAGGAAATTATAAAATAATAGTGGAAATAATAAAATAATATTAGATTACATCCTCATATTTTAGAGGGAAAAAGAAAAAAATATTTTTTCAACTCGTGTTTTCAACTTATCTCCCTATGGGTTTACTCAAATTTCGAGTGGAAACACTCGTTGGATGCAAAATTTGATTCCTCATCCAAGGAGTACCCATGTTGCATACTTTTGATGGACTTCGCTACATGAAAAATGAGAAATGCATGAAAAAATGTAATTGCAATCACGTCTTTTCATGTATTTCTCATTTTTCATGTAGCAGGGTCTATCAAAAGTATGCAACATGGGTACTACTTGGATGAGGAATTAAATTTTACATCCAAGGAGTACTCCAGCTAGAAGTTTGAGTAAAACGTTAGGGAGATAAGTTTAAAATACGAGTTGAAGTAGTAGTTTTATTATTTTTTTAATCTTTTTACTTTTTTACTCCAAAAATGGTGAATCGTCCCCTATGGTTGACATCATCATCTTGAATCCTATTGGTTCTTATAAAGTTTCTTTTGGTTCTACATTTTTCTTAGGAGGCCCATTTTACACCTCAAAATTCCCCTAACGAATTCATTGTAACATTGAAAGGAATATAATGAAAAATCAATCTAGTTTTCCCGGTTTTGGGTTCCATGATGAAATCCTTCTGTATATTTTTTTAAGTTCTCTCCATTGTATATTTCTATTTTTTAAGAATTCTTTTGTAGGTAATTTCTATATAGGATTAAATGTTGTATGGTGTTGTCATCGATGTCAATGTAAGATCTTGAACGCTCTTAATAGTTGTCTAGTTAATTGATGCTCCAAATGACTGGAAAACCTTAAATCTCCAAATAACCCCATACTTGTTGAATATTTTTGAGGTCAAAGATCAATGAATTTTCCTTCATGACTATTGTCAGCTAATGCTCCTCGTCACTTTAATTTTAGTGGTAGATGGCACATCACGAGAGCCCTCAGGGTTTGAGAGATATTCTATATTGAATATAAAGCCTTGACTTGTGTAATATTCTTAATTAGCTATGGCTAATTGGAATATTCGATTTTGTTCGATTTTTGCCTTCTATAGTTATTTGTAAATAAAAAGTGAGGAAGGGAGAACATAACTCACTTTAGAATAAAAGGTCACTTCCTAGGTAGCACAACGTTGTGACTTAAGGGGGAACCAAGGGGGCCAAAGGGGGACGCAGAAATGGGGCCCACGCAGACACATGGAGGGGCTGCACAGGAGGGAAGGAACACATGGCAAGAAGGCAATCACGTAGGAGAAAGTGAGCCTAGGGATTGTGAGAGGCATAGGCTCTAAAATAGAGAGGAACCTCCTCATTTGGGATCATTCGGGTTATGAGCATTTGTGATAGTCATTTCGACTTAGAGCACGCTCGCTATTTAGCTAGTCTGTAGCACTGTTTAGTGCATTGAGTGTCTCCGTTCGGAGATCTCACCCTTAGCCCTGGGGGACTTCGAGTGCCTGCTTGGGCAAGGTATTTCCATTGGCATTCCAGCAGTAATTTCATCAGCATTTCAACAGCAGTTTCATCAGCGTCTTTGAGGAACTGCACAAAACCCCAAGGGGGTGATTTTTGGGGGTCGACCATTTTAGAAAAGATTTCTGGGTTTTTTTGGGTTTTTTGAGCAGAGTCCAATTCCAGAATTTCAGCCTTTTCTGAGGAGTGTAGGATCCCCAAATCCTCATTCGATTTCCAACAACAACAATAACATGACAGTTTTCTAGCAGCTGGGACGCAGATTAGTGTGAGGCCATTCCAAGAAATCTTTCTGGGTTTTTTTAGTAGAGCCCGGATCCAGAGTTTCAGATTTTTCCGAGGAGGGGAGCAGCCCCAAATCATCATTTGTTTTCTAGCAGCAGCAGCAGCACAACAACAACATCCACACCGAGAGGCCATTCTTGTCATTCTGAGAGTATTTCTTCACTTGCCTTGTGCAAGTCGAGGTGCCATCCGTCTAATCACCTCTTGTACTCATTTTTTGCTCAGTATAATAAAATGGCTTAGCATTTCTCACTGCATTTCTTATGTATCTGCTTATATTCCTCGTTTACATTATTATATGTTGTTCCACTGTTATTTTATAACTTCTGGGTTATTATATCATTTGCACATATTTGGTTGGAGTTTTTGGCTAGGGTTTGAGGAATATTTTGGGTTAGGGATACTACACCTTGTGGTCAAAAGGCTCAAACAAGTTGATGATGTGGCAGCTTCTCCTTAGCTAAACTAAAGCTCAAAATCATAAAGTCCTTGTTATGAATTACATTGAAAATTTGATATGGCAAAAATCTCTTGTGGAAGGTTTCAAAAATCTTAAGTGAAAATTAATTGCATGTTGGAGTTTTTGGACACCAAAACTTTTGGCTCCAAAACAAATTTAAAATTTGAATTTCGTCTTAATATCTCTCCCAAAATGTGGATCGGATCCCTTGAATAATTTCCTATCAAAACTGTATAAAGGCCTTAATTCCTCTCACCAAAGTATGATTGAATGCACATCTTGATTTGAGGTCTTTGAATTGTAACGAAGATCAAACAAGAGGCCAGACTTTGTGAAGTTTTGAAGGGTTCATTAATTTGGGATATGCTTTCATTGGGGTTTAAATTTCTTGTTTAAGGTAACACTGAAGTATGAATCTTATTACCCTTGAAGCAACTTCGATCTATTGGTGACTTTCACCCTCTAAGAACACATGCCCTATGACAGACAAATGTTGTTCAAGTGATCAATATTTTGTGATAGACTTAAGCCAAGGACCAAAGAAGAACTTTTTCTATGATCCAAAACACGTTTAATCGCATCCTCTGCATCCATGATTGTTCTTTTGGAAGATGTGTTATCTGAACACTTGTCTCTTGATTAAATACTCATTGTTGGGCTTCGTTGGGCAACATATTATTGTGCAGCGAAATCTTGAACTCTGGAGTGATTTACTACAGTTTTGGCCCTTGTATTAGGGGAACTCTTGAAGCAATGCCTTAACTATGTAGGGCTCAAATTCAAGGACTATCCGTCGACCATAAAGGCTAGATAAATCTGAATGTTTAAGCAAGTTGGTTCAAAGAAGTGACATGAATAGATTTCACTCTAGAATTTCTAAAGCAAACAGAAACCCTCTAAAAGTTCTTGGCCCATACTCGATGACTTGATTGGCCTCTTTCTTCTATGTGGCAGATCAGAACTGACTTGAGAAACTCACACGGATATAAATTGAGATTGATCTTGCAAAAACAACTTGAATTTGATAACTGTTATGTCTAACTCATTGTTAATGTAGACTTAAGAGAATTTGTGGAAATTGTTTAGGAGAAAATTTGAAGACTCCAAAAAGGAAATTGACACAGGTTGGATCTGTTAGGGTCCAACCCTAACCCCTTTATTTATGTAATAGGGTCGAGTCATAGTTATAGTTAGTTAAAGAGTCAATAAAGCTAGTATTAATAATTGTAAGTGGTTGACCCGAATTTAAAGAAAGGGACCACATTTACTTGCAAATGGGACATGGTATTAGATAGATGGTATCAAGAGAACCATGATACTGACCCATGGTATTGCATGTATGAATCCTATATAAAGGATAGAGACTCCCCATTGAGGAGGTGGTGTCTTATTTTGTAATCGAGCTCTGCTCTGTTGGAGTTTGCCCCCTCGAAGAGGTAAGTGAAAATTGCTTTCAACTTTGAATAATAAAATACTTGTTGTTTTTTCTCATTTTGTTTTGTGTTCTAGGTTGTATTTCTTCATATATTTGGTATTCTGGCATCTACTTGCAGGTCAAGAGCATAACAAGTGATATCAGAGCACTTTCCAGGGCCAGTGGTATCTCCATTTTTAGTAGAATGTTTTTTAGGCTAGAGACATGTTTTGGCATCTTTAAACCACGTGATCTATTGTTGAGCGCAAAACCTGTGGATTTGGGGAGGCATGCACATAGGAAATACAAGAGGTGGTCATGCTTGTTGGACTCCCTTGTAACCCCTATGGGTACCCCTTCGAGTAGTAGCGCATTAGACAGAATCGCGAACGAACTGTCTTTCACGTGCCCCTAGGTATATCGGAAGCCCCCTAGGCTCACCTGAAACCTCACCTTAGATAAACTGTCGGTCGTTTTGCTACTACAGTACACCGAGAACAACACTCGAGGAGATTACTCACACGTACGATAGGGTAGTCGGGTTGTACGGCTAAGGGTACGGTTGATCCTCCTTAGTTAGTGCCCTGAAATATTGGATCGAGTACTACTATTGGACCCTTATGTATATTGCGATCTGTACTACCTGGCACTACTTGAGACCATAGTTCCATCATCTCTCTTACGATCACCCCTTATCTTCTTTGCCAGATCAGATCTAGCAGTTGGGTTTCTGTCACCGCCGCAACAATCAGATCCACCAGTTGAGGGTCTACCGCCACAGTACCATTCAAAACTAGTAGCTAGGGTCTGTCGATGCCGTAGTCCAACTCACATTCAGTAGTTGAGGGTTTCACAGGTAGATCTGACCATTTGTGCATTGAGGCTTGTGTCTCCTATACCCTGGGGTGATTCTCACAGGACATTGGGCAGGATTAGGTTTTCTGGAAATTGGTCACTGCAATATTGATAAGCGGGGAGTAAAACTCCATTCGGAGTAACAAACAAAAAAAAAAATAAAATAAAATTCAAGACGACAAGCTGATCGAGGTGGTACCATTCACTTGTCAGCTTCAATTTTCGGGTGGTCCCAAATTTTTTCAAAGTGACAACAAGTGACCAGGATCTGTGTATGGTAGAAACCAGAGCTCAAGCCATGGCCAACAAGAAGATCGAGAGCCTTGAAAAACAGTTGGCTTCTTTCAAGAGCCTAGCAGACCAGATGCAACAATTCATAGACACATTCACAAGGGGAAAGTTGGGGTTGCAATCGAAGGCACATGGGTTTAATGAAGACCTTGAAGGTGAATCTAGCTATCATATTCACTTCCATGGAAATCACCAACATTCCCGCCCTCGACCACCCAAGCTGGACATGTACAAATTTGATGGCTCTAATCCGACAGTATGGGTAGCACAAATGGACCAATATTTCACTCTGAATGATATCGTAGATGATGAAACTAAACTACATGTGGGAGGCCTTTACTTGGACCAAGAGAGATGGTAATGGTGGTAGTGACATTGGAAATGCTATCCCGGGAAAATTACTTGGCAGGTGTTCTCAAAATCCATTTGTGACCGCTTTGACCGTGAATCTAATTTTTAGCTCCGACAGACAGGCACTGTAAAAGACTACATTGCAGCCTTTGAGACATTGGCCATCCGCACAGAAGGTCTAGGAGATGAATTCTACTTGGAATGTTTTATAAGTGGTCTCAAAGAAGCCATCCAAGCCCATGTTCGGATGCACCACCCACCCACATGGATGGATGCTTGCAAAATGGCTATCGAAGTGGAACATGCTTTAGTTGCCCAGTCACCTTGTCCAAATTTCATAGCCAAGGGATGCCCCACCCAGGCTCAGGGCACTACCCAAGCACTTAAGATTCAAAAGGTGTCCCCCGCAGAAATGGCTAAAAGAATAAAACAAGGATTGTGTTACTATTGTGATGACAAATACTCCCTGGGGCATAAATGCAAGGAACCCAAATTCTTCCAAATTGATGTTACTGATCACAACTCATCTGAGGAAGCCCCATCCCTTGAGGGAACAAAGGAGGAAGATGAGGACACCCAGCAGGACAATGAGCTCCCATCTACACCCGAAGAACTAGTTATCTCGCTACATGCTTTGGCAGGCATTTCTACGCCCCAAACTCTCAAAATCAGAGGTTTTATTAAACATCACCCAATAGTAGTATTGATTGATAGTGGAAACACTCATAACTTTATCCATCAGAGAGTCACTGAAGCTGTTCATTATTTTGTCAGGGTAGTATTTAATTTCCAAGTCCAGATTTCTGATAGGGGGACAATGAAATGTGAAGGCCGCTGTGAAAATATCAAACTTCAAATGGGAGATTAACACCTAAGGACCCACATGTTTTCCATCAACATGGGTGGTTGTGACATTGTCTTGGGTGCTGAATGGCTTCACACACTAGGCCCAATCACAATGGATTTCCAGGAGTTATATATGAGTTTTAAGTAGAATGACCACATGCATACCCTCTGTGGACTCCAAGCAGGTGCTACTTCTATCATTAGATTGCATTGAATGGAAACATTGTTGAAGAAGGACCATCATGGATTTATCACCCAATTTAATGCCATCCAAGCCATCGAGCCCACTACTCTTCATAGTCATCCTAAGTTGCAACAGTTCTTAAACCGCCACTAGCAGGTCTTTGACAAACCTAAAGAGATTCCACCCTCTAGAGGGGAACATGATCATAGCATCACTTTGGTCCCAGGGGCACAACCACCGAATGTGTGCCCATATAGATATCCTTTCACCCAAAAGAATGAAATTGAAAAAATCATCAAGGAACTCCTGGAAGCTGGTGTCTTTCATCCTAGCATCAATCCTTATTCATCACCAGTGGTCATGGTGCTCAAGAAAGATGGGGAATGGCGCATGTGTCCAGACTTCAGGGCCCTCAACAAGCTCATGGTCAAAGATAAATTCCCTATCCCGGTTGTTGATGATTTGCTAGATGAACTAACTGGTGCTCAATTCTTTACTAAGCTAGATCTTCACTTGGGCTATCACCAAATACGCATGAAAGAAGTAGACATTCCCAAGACTGCTTTCTGAACTCATGAAGGCCATTATGAATTCTTGGTCATGCCATTTTGTCTCTGTAATGCCCCATCCACTTTTCAGAGCCTCATGAATCACCTGCTCAAACCATATCTCAGAAAATTTGTCCTCCTTTTCTTTGATGACATTCTCATCTACAACCTCACCTGAGAAAAACATCTTTAGCATGTAGACTTGCTCTTGCAACTGCTCGGGAAGCATAAATTATTTGTCAAACTATCCAAGTGCTCTTTTGGCATGAAAGAAGTCGAGTATTTGGGCCACATTGTGGGTCATGAAGGTGTCAGGGTGGATCCCAAAAGGATCCAGGAAATGCAGGATTGGCCCCAACCAAATACCTTGAAGATTTTGAGGGGATTCTTGGGTCTCACAGGCTAGTATTGCAAATTTATCTGCAATTATGGTTGCATTGCTAGATCCCTCACTAACCTTCTCAAGAAAAAATAATTCCTCTAGACTAATGAAGCACAACAGGTGTTTAGGGTTCTCAAACAAGCCATGTGTTCCACTCTCATATTGGCAATACCCGACTTCACCAAATATTTTGTGATTGAATGTGATGCTTCAGGTACTAGTATTGGGGCTGTCTTAATGTAGGAAGGTCGACCCTTGGCTTTCACCAGCTAGCAACTAAGTGGGAAACATATGGGACAATCTACCTATGATAGGGAGATGATGGCCATCTTACATGCAGTAGACACCTGATGACCATACTTATTGGGGCAACGCTTCCAAATCTGCACAGACCATCAAAGCCTCAAATATTTTTTGGAGCCCTCGCCCTAGCAAAATAAATGGATGGCCAAAATGATGGGATATGATTATGAGATAATTTACAAGAAAGGGCGTGAAAATGTAGTAGGGATGCTTTATCACGCCAATTTGAGAATGACAGCACCCTTCTATCAATCTCTCTTCCCATTCTAGATTGGATTGAAGAAGCCTGCAAGGAATGGTTTTCACATACCTCTCTCTCCCAACTCATTAATAACTTGAGAGCAGATCCTAATTCCACAGTGGGCTACTCTTGGAAGGATGAGATTCTTCGCTACAAGGATAGAGTAGTGATATCACCGACATCCACCCTCAAAATGTGCATTTTGGCAGAGTTGCACTCGTCGTTCCTTCTTTTGGACAGACATGAAAACAGGCATTCTTACTTTTGTAGCTGAATGTGATGTGTGTCAACACCACAAAGGAGAAACAGTCAAGCCCCCGAGCACCTTACAACCATTGCCCATCCCTGCCTCAATCTGGATGGATGTTTCTATGGATTTCATTACTGGGCTTTCGAAGTCAGGAAACAAGTTAGTCATCATGGTGGTTGTGGACAAACTTTCTAAATATGCTCATTTTTACGCCCTACCCCACCCATTTACCCCCACTTTGGTGGCTCAAGCTTTCATGGACCAGATCTTCAAACTGCATGGCATGCCCACTTCCATTGTGTCTGATCATGACTCGACCTTCACCAGTAACTTTTCGCAAGAACTTTTCAAGCTACAAGGCACCAAAATCCAACTAAGTACTTCCTATCATCCCCAAACTGATGGTCAAATTGAAGCAGTCAACAAATGTTTGGAGACATACCTAAGGTTCTTCACTTCAGAAAAGCAACATCAATGGGTACAGTGGTTACCTCTAGCTAAATGGTGGTATAATACTAACTATCATGCCGCCACCAAGATGACTCCATATGAAGCAGTGTACGGTCAACTCCCACCTTCACCTACTTCTTATATCCTTGGATGCTCTAAGGTGAAAGCATGGATCAACTCCTAGAGAATCGTGCAACCATGCTAGCCTGTCTCAAAGATAATCTCCATCAAGCTCAGAACCGCATGAAGAAATAGGCATACCAACATCGTTCAAAGTGCACATTTCAAGAAGGGGATCAGGTATTCTTGAGGCTACAACCATATAAGCAAACATCACTCAAAGACAAGGGTTGTCATAAATTAGCTCCAAAATTCTATGGAACTTATCAAATACTTCAGCGCATTGGAGAAGTAGCCTACAAGCTAGCCTTGCCACCCACTGCAAAAATCCATCCTGTCTTCCATGTATCATGCCTCAAGAAAGTGGTGGGGAACAAGTGCAAAATTCAAACCAGTCTACCTGAATTGGATGAAGAAGGTTCACTCTGGCTCTAACCTGAATAGGTCCTTGACACGCAAGAACGACATCTATGCCGCCACACAATCAAGGAAGTCCTCGTCAAGTGGAAAGACACCTCTCCAAAAGATGTGACATGGGAACCAGCCACTATTCTTCAACAGTTCCCACAGCTTCAACCTTGAGGACAAGGCTATTTTTTTATGGGGGAGGGCATGTTAGGGTCCAACCCTAACCCCTTTATTTATGTAATAGGGTCGAGTCATAGTTATAATTAGTTAAAGAGTCAATAAAGCCCGTATTAATAATTGTAAGTGGTTGACCCGAATTTAGAGAAAGGGACCACATTTAGTTGCAAACGGGCCATGGTATTTGATTGATGCTATCAAGAGAACCATGGTACTGACCCATGGCATTGCATGTATGATCCTAAATAAAGGATAGAGACTCTGCATTGAGTAGGTTGTGTCTTATTTTGTAGTCAAGCTCTACTCTGTTGGAGGTTGCCCCCTCGAAGAGGCAAGTGAACATTGCTTTCATCTTTGAATAATAAAATACTTGCTATTTTTTCTCATTTTGTTCTATGTTCTGCGTTGTATTTCTTCGTATATTTGGTATTATGGCATCTTCTCACAAGTCAAGAGCATAACATGATCTAATTAAGAGTTAGACAAAAATTCTTACATTGATGATTGTGTACTGAAAACATTCACTTATTCCCTAGTTATGAAGTTTATCTTGAACAAAGGTATTGCCTTCAACATCATTCTAGAACCAAGCTTAATTATTGTAAAATGATTAAGTGAGCAAGGATTTTTTTCTTCAAAACTGATGTAAATTGTAGTGGTTTCTGAGGCAGCCCACCTATTTCAAAAGAAGGTAGTAGAAGTATGATTTACAATAGTGAATAACTCACAGATTAAAGGTACAATAGTAAGGACTGTCATTGTCATCTTTAGAGATAAATGCTTGAATGTGATAGTACTATGACTATGTCTTGAAAATGTAATTAACTGTTGGGCAAAGGAGTCTTAGGGATGGTCTCAAATCTATTCTTTGAAACTTATAACATCAACTCTTTCAACGACAAAATTCTCGTGGGTATGGAACTGTGTGCATATAAGAACCTAACAATGTAAACTTTGAAACAGGAACTATAAACTCAAAACGAGAACCCTAGCCAAAAAAACCCTCAAAAACCATGAAAAACACCTCGAAAACAAATAATGTTGATGATGGAATAAAATTTTTTTACCCGGGTAAATTTTCAACATTTTTAAAAAATGGCAATGAAAGCCAATTTTTTATGTGCAAAAAACACC
>APFE030631079.1:86155-98349 GCA_000404065.3 Pinus taeda | reverse complement strand
CATTAAGGAATGGAAAATCCCCACAACCATAAAGCATCTTCGAGGATTTCTTGGGTTGATAGGGTATTATCGCAAGTTTGTTAATAATTCTGGGAGAATTGCAACACCTCTAACAACATTACTGAAGAAATATGCATTTTATTGGACTCCAGAAGCAACTAAGGCCTTTGAACATCTTAAAGAGGCAATGTGTCAAGCATTGATCTTACCTACTCCAGACTTCACAAAAACCTTTATTATGGAATGTCATGCCTCGGGAAATGGAATTGGTGTTGTTTTAATGCAAGAAGGAAGACCCATTACTTTTGAAAGTCATCCAATCAAAGAAAAGTATTTACACAACCCCATTTATGAGAAGGAAATGTTGGAAATGCTACATGCACTAAAGCAATGGCGACCTTACCTAATCGGAAGACACTTCAAGGTAAAAACAATTCATGATAGTGTTAAATACTTTTTAGAACAAATATTATCTTCATAAGAGCAGCAAAAATGGGTCACAAAGATGTTGGGTTATGACTTTGAAATCATCTACAAAAAAGGGAAGCAAAATGTTGTTGCAAATGCACTCTCAAGAAAGGATGAGGATGTGAAAGCATTTCTTTTTGCCATTATTTTATCCAACCTAATTGGATAGACCAAGCAAGGGATGAATGGAAAAATGATGAAGAGGTGTGGACACTCATTCAAAATTTGCAACAAGATCCAAGTACATCTTATACATTTAGCTAGAAAAATGATTCATTATGGTAAAAAGATCACTTATATCTATGTAAGAATTCCAAACTCAAGCAAAATATTCTTTTGGAATTGCACACCTACCCCTTAGGAGGGCACTCAAGATTTTTAAAAACTTACCACAAGGTCAAGAAGGAATTTTTTTTGGGATGCCTTAAATCTAATATTCAGAAGTTTGTGAGAGAATGTTTCGTTTGCCAACAAAATAAAGTTGAGACAATTAAGACCCCATGTCTGTTATGACCTTAGCCATTCCAATTCAGTGTTGGGAGGAGGTCTCAGTGGATTTTATCAGAGGTTTACCGAAGTCTAAAGGAAAGAGTATCATCATGGTGGTAGTTGATAGACTTACCAAGTATGCACACTTTTGTGCATTATCTCATCCTTTTAAATCCAATACAATTGCTACTACATTTATGGAAACAGTTCAAAAGCTACATAGAAACCCAAAGATTATTGTAAGTGATAGAGATCCCATTTTCACTAGAAATTTTTGGACGGAATTATTTTCATGTCTTAGTACTCAATTAGCTCATAGCTCATCTTATCATTCTCAATCTTACGGGAAAACTGAGATAGTCAACAAATGTTTGGAAGGATATCTTCGTTGGTTTGTATCCAATAAACAAACACAACGGGTCAAGTGGTTACCTATAGTTGAATGCTGGTATAACACTTCCTTCCATACTACAGCAAAAATGACCCCATTTATGGCACTTTATGGGTATTATCCACCATCCATCACATCATCTTTAAGAGAAAATTCTAAGGTTCAAGCAGTGGAAGATCGCATCAAGCATCAACAACAAGTTATCCAACACTTAAAGGATAACCTCACTCTGGCATAGAATCGAATGAAACAACAGGCATATCATCATTGTAGCGAAATAAGTTTTTATGTAGGCAACTGGGTATTTTTACGGCTACAACCATACAAGCAAATGTCCCTTAAGCAAGCTAAGAAGGATAATAAATTATCACCCAAGTACTATGGTCCTTACAAGGTGTTGCAAAATATTGGTACTATGGCATACAAATTGGAGTTGCCTACATCTTCCTGAGTACACCCAGTTTTCCATGTTTCATGCTTAAAGAAGGTTATCGGTGACAAGTTCCCAGTTCAAATAGTGTTGCTCAAACTTGACAAAGAAGGGAAAATCATATTTGAGCTTGAAGCAGTAACGGAAATAAGAAACTGACAACTAAGGAATCAATTAATTTCTGAGCATCTCATTAATTGGAATAACTTATCCGCTGAAGATTCCACATGGGAAGATGAGAATTTTATACATAAGCATATGGAACTACTCAAGCGTTGAGGACAACAATTTTTTGAAGGAGAGGGACATGTTAGACCCCTATAATACTAGAGTATCCCCCTTATTATTATTGCTAGTGTAGCCCCCTATTATTATTGTCGTACCCATGTATCCCCCATGTTGTTATTGTTGTGCCCCATAGAAGCCCACTATTGTTATTATTGTGACCTTACATTATTATTGTTATGTAGGCTCTGATTATATTGTGACCCCTTAAACTCCTATATATACAAAGGAGGTATTATCATTTGTATCATCCGATAATTGTTCATTTATGTAATGTAAAGGAGTTTCCCCCCTCAAAGAGGCTAATTCTTAAGTCGTTGATCTATTTTTTCTTCTATTTTATTAGTTGGTTGCATAACAAAGTAGCAAGCCATGTGCAAAGGGTGTGCATTTGGAAAGATTTCCAAGGCTACTTTCTAATGAGTGATAGTAGGTTCAAGGGGATCTTGGATCTCATTCACTCATATGTGTGTGGGTCGATGTCAGTGGCATCAATATAGGAAATAAAATACCATGTCACATTTATTAGTGACTATTCTAGGAAAACATGGGTCCTCTTTATGGAGACCAAGGATGAGGTCTTTACTTGATTTTGAGAGTTCAAGGCCCGGGTAGTGAACTATATAGGAAATAAGATAAAGGTCTCGAGGTTAAATAATGGAGGAGAGTACGCCTCCAATGACTTTAAGGATTTCTACAAGGAGGTCGGGATTAAGAGGGGGGTGACATTCTCATACAACCCTCAACATAATGGGTTGCAGAGAGAAATAATTAGTCCATCATCAATTCTACTAAGGCTATTCTACATGTCTAGGAGTTTCCTACGTTTCTTTGGGTAGAGGTGTGTAACATTGCAACATATGTGCAGAACAAGAGTCCTCACAAGCTATTTGGGGACAACACTCCTTAGGATGTATTCATAGGGGTGAAGCCAGATATAAGGCACTTGCACATATTTGGTTGTCCAATATACATCCATGTTCATGTGGAGAAGAGGACTAAGCTAGATTCTTCAAGACAAGAGGACTAAGCTAGATTCTAGTGACACCTCACAGGCTTATAAGATATTTGTACCAGCACATGAGAAGACACTTGTGAGAAAGGATGTTAGGTTTGATGATAATTCGGCATCTAGGAATCCTAATGTGATGTTGCCAACAGTGATAGAGGACAAGGGGCAGGAGGCTTCAAAGGTAGAGAAACACATATAAGATTCCAGTTCAAGGAGTCAACCTATAAGTGGGGGGGAGTCAATAATTCCTCCCAATTCCGTCAAGAGACTTAAGTAGCTTGAGTAGTCAATGAGGGATGCTCAGGAGTGCGTGGAGGTTCCCAAGAGCTCATTCAGGGAGAGCGGGCCTGTGAAAATTTTATGAATTATCTGGAACTAACGTGTAGAGTCCTTGAAGAGGAAGCAAACTAGGAGGTTTGAAGGAAATCCATGGTAGAGGATGATGCATGGGATATTGTGTTAGGATCAGAGGAAAAACTAATTCTAGATGGATCTTCAAGAAGCACCTCTCACTAAGAGGGAGTGTTGATGCTTGTAGCTTGTGCAAGCACTACTACATAGGATTAAGTTTCAAGGCATGCTAAAGTGGCCTAATAGAACCTTAACCTTAGCAATTACTTTATTTATTAAAGTAATTCCTTTTTATATAATAAAGTGAGTTGATATAATGAAATGAAAAGGTTTTACACTGGTGAATTAGATAGATATTATTTTTCGATATCAAATAAGGTGAGATATAATCTCAATAGTCAATCACAATGGAGATTAGGATTGTGGATTCAATCATAACTCAAACTTATAAAGAATAAGGCTTAACTAAGGGGGAAGGCACATTACATTGAGTGAGAACAAGTCATTGAGAGAAGGACATCTTAGTGATTAGGTGGAGAAGGACTTCCACTCAAGCATGTCAAGACTAAGGAAGGTGTGAGGAGCTGCAAGGGAGATCCATATCAACCAAGCAAATCAAAGGACAGATATCAGGCTTGATTAGCTAGATCTGTTCCAAGTTATTGTTGTATGTATTTTCCTTGGTAGGCCATTATCCTAGGAAGGAAGCCCTTGAAATTCCTGAGTTATTTAATGAATGAATAATTTATCTAAAGGATATAAATATCTATGCATGTGATTGTGATATTGTGATTTAATTTCTTATACTAATTATTTTTCTATATTAAAACTCTAGTTGTGTTATTATTTATAATATATGTGTAATATTCTAGGAAGTAATTAATCGGGTGCTAGGGTTATAAATTAATAGAAATAAACGTGTATGTCATGTGCAGTAAAAGTACCATAACCCAACCTTATGACTTGCACTATTTTCCCTTTTAAATTATGAGTCAAAGTTGTTGCAAATGGCATGATACCATTATTAGTTAATAGCTTTGTTTTTGTTGTTTCTTTTAATGATTTATCATACAATGAGCATAACTCCAATGTCATAGATATTTGCCAAATAAACAATAGTGAGGACGCAGCTTATGAACAGGGTTCAAACCCATTCCATATTAACACTAAGTCAATATACTTATTAGATTTTTTACTTACAACTTCAGGATGTAAGTCATGTATCATAGCCTTCTCTATACTCTATTCTGGTTAGGGTTTTTATTCATAAACCCATAATTTTTTCCTATTAGAACTTGTTATACCAGCATTGAGGGTTTATATGCTTATGTCATTTGACAAATGAAAACTTCTTAATTTGAATTGAACTCGTATCTTCAATTTCATATATATCTTGACATGGCTTTACTTGTTTACTTGACCTAGAAAAAAAAATTAAGGTATATTTCTTCTACCCACAGTTTGAAACAAAGCATTTATAGCCATGTTTACACCCTCTAAACTCATAGTCTACCAATTCACCATCAAGTGAAATGAATTATATTTAACTCCAAAACATTCAATAAAAATCTTTTTCATGCAAGCCATGGCCAAAACATGTTGTCCATCCTCAATTTGAGATGCCATATTATTCATTGAATTGAATAGTGAGCTGAGAAAGAGAATGAAAAGTGAATATATGAACATATGCAAGAACACAGAACACATACACAAATTGAACATTGTAATATGAAGCATTTTCCTTTTCATAATAACAAACATAACCATACAAATCTAAACTCCATTGTGGTGTATTTAAAGGGAATAATACTTCATTTTCTGAGTGAAAGGACAAAACATGATAAAAAACCATCAAAGCCATCTTAACAGTCATGAACAAGTTTAATATTTGATAACAAAATTTAGTTAACTAGGTTTTAAACCACATAAGGTACTAACCTTAAGTAGAAATGATGTTGAGTATTAGGTCACTTATACCCTTCCAAAATTCTTATAATAGTCACAACTGCAAAGTTCTTGAATAGTCAAGAAATAGAAATGAATGAACTCAAACTACAAAACAAGGAGTTCCAAGATAAGCAAGTTGCAAAGCCGTCAACTTTAATACCCAATTTCATTGGAATTAATGCATGATGCATATGTTCTTTCCAATTCATAAAATCCACCACCAACTGCATTAACTTACCGCCTTTGAAAAGCATGCAACTTGGTCATTAAGTTGATGAATGACCACAATTATGTTATATCATTTCTCATATGTGCCAAACCAATCATGTTATAAAGGTTGACAAATACCATTGATTAAACTATAAATCTAGTACATCATTGAGGTGTATTATATGACCTTATACCACATATTACTAACAAGTGCTATAGTGAAACTTAGTCCATGGTACTCAAGTTAAAAATAATGTTATGGGAAAATTTTGCATAAAAGAATATAACCTACATTGGTTAATGTTAGCTAAATTAATAGTGATTAATAGACAAATATAATCATCGTCTTGTTTTAGGAGGAACTAATAAATTGAGATGTGAAGTGGATAAATTAAATGCTTGCTAAAGCTTAAATTATGTTGGGAAGTCACTGATGCTAAATAGCTTATTTACTTCCTTCAAAGCTTAAGAATAAAAAATCACTACACAGATATCTACAATTAATGCATGAATATTGCAACCATATCCATATATTATGGCATAAAATATGTGAGGTAGTTATCCACATGGCATTATCTTGTGCAAATGTTGCAATTAGACCTTCAAGTTATGGTCCAATCAAATCTTTGAGAATTAGTTTTTTAATAATGTTGAAAAATATATATTTATTTTTAAAAGCTTAACATTATAAGTTGTGTTTGTCAATACTAAACTAATAGTGATCAAAAAACAAATCGATTGCTAGAGTCTTGCATTGGTAGTGACTAATAATATCATTTGCATGCCATATTTCAATACTCACGTCATATTCCTTGCATAAAGTATAACAAATTAAAGACCTATACTTTGAAAATAACAACTTTATGTGGTGTAGTAACCATTTTTTCCAATAAGACTCATTTTGTCAAGGCAAAAGCATATAAAGTTTAAGGCCCTGTGCCTTGAATCTTACCTTTAATGTATAAAATCTCAATGATATGTGATCATTGCCTAATCGATCATCTTTATATGTATTGTAATATCAAACCATAAGTAATGTAATGTACACAATTGAGTTGTAATGAGCATTATTTTACAAAATATCAATAATTATCTCTCATATGTAATCAATATGCCATGCAACTATTTATTTCTCCTTTCAAATGTCACATACAGTCATGCATATGAAATAACTTTTCCTTATGAAATTTAGAAATACACATCAACAAATATACGAGATGCAAAACTAATGAACCTGTTGTAGCAGCTACAACTACCCTCCAAAATTTTGCCTTAGCTTTGTTTTGGAGCCTCCCTACCAACCATCCTCGACAGCATGTCTTGCACCATCAAGTACATGAGCTTCAATGGTTTTCTAGTAGCTTGCCAGACTTTGCATGATATCTTGCTTCACTCCCCTCACAGGCTGCTACTCCGGACTTGGTCTAGCCACTGGCTGAGCAGCTCCCTCAAGAAATTGTGCAATTATGGAGGGGAACCAGTCTTCCCTCCAGAAATTGCGCAAATCTGACTGGTAGCTTGTTGGGCTCAGAAACTACGCAATCCTATCAGACAACATTCCCATTGAAAACTGCGCAATTTGGCCCAGTAGTGTTGATCAGCCCATAAATTGCGCAATTCTGGGCAGTGGTCAGTTGCTCCTCCCAGAAATTGTGCAATCCCTCTGGACAGCCAGCCCAACTTCCTCCCATAAACTGTGCAAAATTTCCCCTCAGTCAAGCAAGTTGTTGCAAGTACCCTCAGGTTGACCGGTTCCACCCGCGACCAAGAAAACTTGACTTGCATGCATGGGTTGCTTTTTCCCAAAATAGCAAAAGGCAGCATGTAAAAAGAATCCCTAGATTTTAGGGATCTATTTTTAGCAGCTGGAGGTTACATGCAAAGATCATTTTAGAAACTTTCCTCCAAGTGTCACTTTTTCCTAGATTTGTGGCATGTGTGTCATGAGCCTCAAACTTATTTATTCGACATTTTAGAGCTCATTCTTCACATCGATCATGGAACTCTGGCATCACACAGCACATCCAGGAGTCTTCGACACATCCAGTTCAGTTATTTTTGGGTAAGTTCGCTTAACTTGTCTTTTGCAACATTTCTATCGTTTTTTGTGTTTTGGCTTGTGTGAGTGTTGTCTGCTTGATTTCTATGAATTATTGTTGTCGTTTGCATGCATATTAGCTTGTACAAGCATCGTTTCAGTTTTCATTAGCATCTCACTGTTGTCGCATGCATGACATTGTTTTGCACGAATTGTTGCCAATTCGACGACTTGTCTCACACTCATGCATGTTGTTCTGTTTTCTAAATCTTGCATTCAGTATTTGCATGCATGATCCTTCACCTCTACTTACACTCAATATCACCATGCATTCACGTCCTCATTTTCTTTCAGTTTCCCATCGGCGGGTCTGGGCAACCTTGGCCTGGACTCTGCCTCACCAAGACAACATTGCACAATTCTGAGAGGGAAGGCACTCCCTTCCTCCTAGAAAATGCAAAGTTCTGGCCAGTGACTTCCCTCTAGTGTTTCTTTGCGCAATTCTAAGAGGCAGTGACTGCTGGCCCAGAAAATTGTGCAATGTGGTCCCTGCGCCTGCAGCACTTGCGAACTGAAATTGCACATTGCGCAATCCCAACACCCAGCAGGCTAGTCTGGATTACGTAATTTTAGCAGCCAACCAACCTCCCGATAATCCAAACTTCCTTTTGCGCAATTCCGTCAATCAATCTCCCGGTATCCCAGTGAAAATAACACAATCTTTTACAGTCAGTCCCCAGGTATGTAGCATGTCATCCCTCAAGTTTTCTTTGGTTTTAACTGACAGATTTCTTGCCATGCATGTCGTCGTGTCTCTAGATATAGCAAGTGTTCGTTTGTCTCTCAATAGTTCAAGATCAATGGCCTCCAAGAGAGCGGGATCAAAGGACACCGACGGAAGTGCAACTGGAGCAGCAGTTGAGTGAATGTCTACGATTTTGCCAATATATGAAGACACCAAGCTAATCACGAGACAAAGACATCAAGTTGAAATTACAAGAGGTCAATGATGCATTCTCAAGCACATTTGGGGAAGATCTCGAAGACCACCAAGTCTATGTGAACATTCATAAGTCCAGCTTGTACCAGATTGCATGCAAGTATCCTTCATTCCCATGCGCAAACATGATACATTGGATCATCCTGCACACTGATCCTTAAACGATGACATTGAGCATTGTCAGTGGGACAGAGATTGCTACCTTCATAGCATAGGACTATCAGTAGATGTACCATTTGTAGAAGCCAATAATTACCATGGAAACACCCTTCAGCATACCCAGAAGCGATGCCAACTCCAAGGATATATTGAAGAACTAGGTAAAGGAGCCAGCCAAATTTAGGAGGACACCCAGCCAGATTTACAAGATGAAGATACTGCGGAAGGCGTATCAATACATGGTCATCTTTGCATGTCACCTGTATGGCCAAGAGAGCATGGAGAACTTCCCGCAAAGTTGGGTGATCGTGTTAGACAAACTAGCCAGTGAAGACAAAGCATGCAACTGGTCTGACATATTGGCTAACATGCTGAAGGAATAGGTCATAGGAGCTCGGTAGCTGCCTAAAGGTCAGCAAGCAGAAATCTACATGTCCGTTTACATCTTGGATGCAATTTGTGATGTTAGGAGTTCTCGGGCATGAAGTGGGCATGGACATCGGCGGAAACCTTTGTCAATACTTATTGTAAATTGTTGTCTGAATGCAACTTGATAGGAGTTATCACATAGTTGTCAGATCATTTTTCCACCCCGATGTATAAGATGATAATTTAGCAGGATCCAGCTTCCATGTCGAAGGCAGCAATGGAGGAACTAATCGACATAGCGGATTGGTATGCCTCACCGTCCGGCACCTTCATACGGATGTACAGCGCAGAGAAGCCTCTGCATGTTTTGCCAAAGTTTTCCATGGACAAGCTCGTCATGCAAGAAGTATCATACCACATCTCGGCAGGACTGTCAGCTAGGTTGCACCAAAATAAGAAGGCACCTTGTCCCACTCTTCCATTGCAAATCTGGTTGTACAAGATACGAAACCTCAAGCATGTTGATGTCGAAATAGAGGAGATCAAGAAATATCATTTCGACCTCCAAAGTGTTACGCAGTAATTTGTCACCGTTGGTCACCGTCCCTGTTACCCTTGCTTTCGCACATTGGAGGACACATTTATGAACCTGTGACCAGTGACACAACTTAAAAACACTTGCATTGGATTCTCCTAAGTATGAACTTCAAACTCCCTGAAGACACCTTTTGCAGATTAGCCCTAAAAAGTGCCCTTTTTCCATTAGCGCGGGTCCACAGTGTCTTACCAGCGCTAATGGCTCAGTTCCTCCAAAGAGGGCGCGCCCATGGACGCTCTGCCATAGAGCAAAGCCCGCGCCACCTAAATTTGGTTATGATTTTTAGCCAGCGCGCACTGAAGTGTTTTTGCCTTCTTTGTTCATGCAGTTCTCTGGGGAAAAATCTCATGGAAGTGGTCGAGTGTCATCTTTTTATCCATGACAACCAAGTTCAGTGGCTATTCTGGGACAATGCTAAATCTTCAGTAGGTTTCCGAATACAATGCATACTTCCTCCTCCTCCATCTATAAATGACTATCACCCTGCATTAAACCAACTAGTTTTGCTAGAGCTATTGTGAGTGCCAAGTTTATGCTAGATTGATAGTGAGAATTGAGAGTTATAGAGGGGTTATGCTGCCAAAATATTGAGAGAGAAGAGGTCACTTTGCAAGGCGTATTTAGCTGCTTGCCCAGTCAGAGGAGGTTCAACGTCAGAACCCTTTGCTTGTAATCTTTCTCTGTTTTTACTGTTTAATGAATGACTATCATTATGGTTCCACTCATGTGTCTGTCAATGGTATTTGAGTTATATCTTTTCTGACCGATATATAATTGCATATACTGGATTTTACGCTTGTGTTTGTATCGTTCTTTGCTTGTGCAGGTGTCCGTTTACGTGGAGCGTAAGGATTGTGACCAGCCAAAGCTAAGGGACGGGAGCGGCGTTTCTTCTACAACTACTAGCATTGGATTCCAGGTAGATCCTCTTAATCGATCTCTGATTTATGCAATTAGGAACCTGCGTGTAGCATGGTGTGATTGTTGCTAGACCCGTGTTGGGCTAGTGGGATCGCCTCTATCCGCAGAGGGGATTTACCAGTTCAACAATTTGGTGACTCCACTGGGGAGAAGCTTGTTGTTTGTTTTTGTTGTTTGATTTGTAAATTGTAGACGGAGTCTGAAGAGCGGCCAGGTAGCCTTCGAAACACTCCTGCTATGCAGAAGTGAAGTAGATCAACGCCACTTCAGTCGATCTCCGGTTCAATTTACAAACTGAACAATTTCAATCTTGCCTTGCATGTCAATTTTTCTCTTGTTTATTGGTCTGAATAGCTTTCTGGGTTAAATTTCTTGCTGTTTTTTGCTTGCTGCCCTTTTTAGACACTGTAAACCAAGCCTGGATCTATTTGTTTTGTCTTTTTTCCTGGCAAACTTCATTAGCGCGTTTTTTTTCCAGACAGTCGCGCTGATTGGCGCCTGTTGCTCTCAGACAACTCGCGCCAATCTCTGTTTAGCGCGAGTTGCAGCCTGACAGTCGCGCCAGACTGGTTAATTTTCTAAATTAGCTTGTTTGTCAGCCTTTTAAGCTTGGATCTGTTGCTTTTTGCTCCTTTTACACCTCCTGGAAGTTTGTTGGACTGTTATTTGGCTAGTTTTTCTTCTCATCCTACAGTTGTTCGCCTTTTTCCATCGATTTTACATCTTAGCCCTTGTGGCTTTGTTTATTGAGCCTTCTGTCGGATTTGTGATTTGCTGATCCAGTCACTTTATTGTTTGATTTCCACATTCCTCTGGTAGTTGTACGAGTTTTGCATTATATGCTACAAGTACCTCACTTTTAGCTTGTTTATTTCTTGCTTGACTTCATTGGGACTTAGATTATATAGTTCTTTGAAGATCTTGGTGTTTTCTTTGCTTTGGTGGGTCATTTTTCATGTTTCAGATCTGGTTCTAGATTCCTTTGAGTGAATTATCTGTTTTGTGCATATCTCTTGAAATCTGATTACGTGCATTATACTATTTTCAAAGAAAAGAAAAAGTTTTTTGCTTTTCATTAATTAGCATTTTTGTGTTAATTTTTGCTTTTAAAAAGAAAACGAAAAAGATTTTCCTTTCTTGTTATTAGCTGCATTAGGACTTTTGTGATCGTTTTGTTTGTATGAAAATCTCAACTCTTCTGTAGCTAGAATTCATTCAACGAAACGATACATTTTTCGCATATAGTTGCATTTAGGAAAATTTCAAGAGACCACATATGGTAAGACCGGAAACTGAGACTTAATCAAAGATAAACCATAAAATGAATTCAATGAACCTAACAATGCATTGAAACTTAACGCTCACATTCTAGAGGTCTAGGTTAGAGACGTGTTCCGGCATTGTTAAACCTGGTAGTTTATCGTTGAGTGGTTGGGTGATTCCTCCACGGTGAAACGGTAGGTGCCAGTACAGATTGTGCTCCCACGTACCGTCGAGGATATATTGGGAGACCCCTATAGGCTTGC
>APFE030631079.1:65438-77244 GCA_000404065.3 Pinus taeda | reverse complement strand
CCTTCTTTGTTCATGCAGTTCTCTGGGGAAAAATCTCATGGAAGTGGTCGAGTGTCATCTTTTTATCCATGACAACCAAGTTCAGTGGCTATTCTGGGACAATGCTAAATCTTTAGTAGGGGTCCGGATACAATGCATATTTCCTCCTCCTCCATCTATAAATGACTGTCACCCTGCACTAAACCAACTAGTTTTGCTAGAGCTATTGTGAGTGTTGAGTTTATGTTGGATTGATAGTGAGAATTGAGGATTATAGAGGGGTTATGCTGCCAAAATATTGAGAGAGAAGAGGTCACTTTGCAAGGCGTATTTAGCTGCTTGCCCAGTCAGAGGAGGTTCAACGTCAGAACCCTTTGCTTGTAATCTTTCTCTGTTTTTACTGTTTAATGAACGACTATCATTATGGTTCCACTCATGTGTCTTTCAATGGTATTTGAGTTATATCTTTTCTGACCGATATATAATTTTATATACTGGATTTTACGCTTGTGTTTGTATCGTTCTTTGCTTGTGCAGGTGTCCGTTTACGTGGAGCGTAAGGATTGTGACCAGCCAAAGCTAAGGGACGGGAGCGGCGTTTCTTCTACAACTACTAGCGTTGGATTCCAGGTAGATCCTCTTAATCGATCTCTGATTTATGCAATTAGGAACCTGCATGTAGCGTGGTGTGATTGTTGCTAGACCCGTGTTGGGCTAGTGGGATCGCCTCTGTCCGTAGAGGGGATTTACCAGTTCAACACGAAGCTTCAATCCGTATGACCCGCATTATATTGTGAAATATCATTGCCCGAGAGAATAGTTTCAGTGGATCCATGGGGCATGTCATTGGGCGGAGCAAGGCCCATGGAGATATTGTTACATATTCTCTAGGCCTAATGAACCGATCGGCATCGTTGTGGAATTATTAGCGAGGCAGCGTGAAGCAGCATCTAGGAGAGCACTAGTAGCAGCAGAGGTAAACATACTGGTGCGTGAAAAAGGAAAGAGAAAGATTATCGACAGCGCAGAGGCAGAACAAAGCTACAAGTTTAGAGAATACCCACTTGTACAGAAAGCAACTTTAGCAATAGAGGCGAAGAGGCAACAGTGTGACAGGAGGAATGTGCAAAGGCGGAGAGAAAAACAAAGGATGGAGGAAACAATGAAGGAGTTGCATGAGTTGAAGGAGCAACTCTGGAAGGAACATGAGTTGCACAGACAGGAGAAGGAAGCGCGACAAGAATAGGTACAGTAGGGGGCACAACACGTATAGATAGATGAAACTGCACCTGTACAGGTAGTAGACTCATCTGAACTGCTAGCACCAAGCAGACAGGTGAAGAGTCACAAAAGCAGGACCTCGCTCAAGAGATTGAACAAGAACTTGAGCAGATGGATATGGATATGGAGCAACAAGAGCTAGAGCAAGACATCGGCCTCATGCCTTACCACCAAGAGGTCAACCTACCAACTTCACCGAATCCAGAAGCGAAGCATGTACCAAGCAACCAGGGAAACACTGAGATCCTTGGAGACAATCCGAAAGAAGAGATGCACAACATATCATTTGACAAGTCGCAACATAGAGTTGTGAAATCCCACAGAGTGTCTACTCCGGATGATCACGCATCTGCTTCGCAAATTGAGGAATGAGTGATCGTGTCTAACGTGCACAAGCATCCAGCAGCATTGGTCGATGCTACTAGATCATATGTTGAAGCCACTAGCTCGATTGTTCGCTTCTTGATAGCTAAGAACAAGTGAATGGCTAAGGAGTTACAAACAACCAAGCAAGGAGGAGAACTGGTTACAACATTCGCCCGAGCATAGTTGAATAAGGTGATACCAGATTAAGTATCGTCCCTTGAGACAATCATGCGGGAGTTGTATTCCAAGTTTGGTACCGTGCATAAGGCAGTTGACCATCTCAACGATTGGTAGCAACGATGTGCTAGGAGAACACATATCTTGTCAAACATGCATATTGTTGTTGACTACATGCAAACATGGATAATGAGATACAAGGGAGCCCCACTACACTTGCCCAAGATGAATCCTAGAGCGATCAAGCTGAAGGCACGCATTTGGAGCCAAATCCGAAACTATGAAGAACTCTCGCAGCTCATCACTAGTTTGAAGGCTTCCCATGCACGGGTATTCAGGAGTATTGATGTTATTGTGTGTGCACATGTGATCCCATCTATTGGGACACTCACCGAGGCAAAGTAAAAGGCACAAGTCCGACTGGAGCTTGACTCATACTTTGACGAGTTAATGCGCATAGACACCAGCACAGACTTGGTGATTAGTGCGAACACCATGCATCAGTATGTCGTTGGTTCAACTGCACTCAAGATAATGATGCACATGTTATCAGACGAGTTGAACAGAGGAGCCAGAGTAGTGTACCCAGATGCAATGGAGGCAAGAGTTCATTTCCAGAAAGATGTCGAAATAGAGTACACGGACACCATCGCGAACTACCGAGCTTGGCATCAGTTCGCTACTGTCGACCACTGTGAGGATGTTGAAGAGTTGGTCTTCCCACAGTTGTCTAAGTCATAGTGATGTCTTGCATGGCTTGCTTGAGCCTATTTTGTCTCACATGGGTACATGTGTATATTGTATGTAAAATCTTGTCAAGTGGAAGTTCAAGTGTCAATAGTTGGATGTAACAATAATAGAGTAGATAAAGATTCATGAGGGTAGATGAACAATCACAAAGGAAAATGTCAAGGGCCACCCCACCCTTTGTTATATATAGTCCCTTATAACTCATTGTAGAGGCTTTTCATCAACCAAGCTTCGGATAGGAGTATCTTAGAGAAAGCTTGGAGAGTATTGTAACAAGCCTTGGCTTCTCCACTATGCAGAGCTATTATATCTCTTGGAGGAGCAGGCAACAGTGACTGTAACGTTCCGCTGTCAGAAATAGTGGTTGGTCATAGTTGTATTGTATGACTGCAACTTTCACTTCTTAATATAATAGAGCCAACATGTTTCATGCATATGTCGTATTGTATTTCAGCTATCTTGTTTACTCTAAATGATATATGTATATGTTTTCTTACACATGTGTGTATAGACTCTTTCTATATATTTGTACGAATGAATCTTACTAAAATGTGTTGTTGGATTAACCATCACTTTAGATTGCTAGCTTACTTGCCTTCCAGTTTGTGATGCATCTTTGCTCGCGTGTTCCCTTCTTAACTCTGTGCTTTCATAGGTTTCCAAGGGGCGCACTCACCTCACCCTCCATGTGTTAGAACCATTCATGCACCTTCCCTGATTTGTTGCATATGTCACACCCTTGCTAGCAAAAAGGAAATCTTACTTGCCTCTACGCGCAACTGCGATCAAGGCAATACCGTGCGACCCACTGCTGGGACTCCTACACCAAACAGTCTTAGGTGTGGTTGGGACTTCTTACCGAGGAGATCCCCTTACATGTTGGTGGGTCCAGTACCGTCAACATTTTTGGCACTAGAAGGAGGGCCAAAAGACAAGTTGTCTCCTCTTATCCTGTTTTGAACCTTTGCACATCTATCATGGATTCTATTACACTCCCCCTCCATGATGTATTTCGCATGTCGAACCTCTCAACATCATGAGGGAGTTTTTTTATCTCTTGTCTGAATTCATGTATGGTGGTGAAGGAAAAGTAGCCTAGCCTAAGTACTTAGAAGACTTCTATGCATTCCTTGATAATGCAAACGAGTTATATGCAGAAGAGGTCAATTTGCTGCTATCATACACACTTCGTGAATCCCCACAACGGTGGTGCTGCAGTCTGCCTCCTGGAAGCATGCACTCACTTGAAAAATTCTATGATCTCATTGAATCTACTTTCCATCACTTTGATCCAGAACCTCTTGACCAAATATTGTTACAACAACGGAAGGCCCTGCATGAATCGCTTATGGATTTTTGGGAACGCTTTACAGTTTCAAGCTCTAAAAAGTCAGATGAAATTTACATATCTTTGGGATAGATTCAAATATTGTCTTAACAAATCAATCTATCCCAAGAAGAAGTTTGAGCCCAAGCCCCACTCAGCATAGTTCAGTGATGGAGTTGCGCAATCAGAAATGGACATGGTCGCTAGCACAAGTGACTATCCGTCCTCCCCTCATCAAACAGCTCCACCACCACACAGTGATGTGGGAGAATAGGCATACACATTTGTTCAACCGTCACATCCTCCTGACATAGCTCCTTCTGATTTTCGTGCAAGATTGGTTATGAATCCATTGGGTTATCAAATTCATTTTGTGCCTCAAGACCCATCTCTGTGTTATGTTGATCATCTGGATTGCACTGTCTTGTGTTCTTCTGTTCTGAACTCTACACTTGTTGTGAACGAGGATCAATTTATCGACTAAGTTGGTGTTGTACAACCAACCTGCGTTGTCATTCATGAAGAGTATGACTGGGTGCTTGAGCATCAATCCTCGGCGAAGGATGACCCCCTTCCGTTTGAGCCTCCTCCGTTCTTTCTTACATGTTTGGCGATTATTTCATCCATGATTTCGCATGTGTATCTCTATCTATGGATGCACCCATTGTTGATCATTCATAGAACATATCGGATGTCAGTCCATCATCCAAAAATGGAGAGGATAAATTATTCACTGAAAATCCACTTGATTTTTCATCTACATTTTATGGAAATGCAGAGGGTGAATTTGTCTGCTTCTCATCTACCTCTCTGTTTGATTCATCATATCATGAGGATGCTGATGAAATCATTGATTTTGTTGATTGAAGACATCATGATCTATTTACTCTCGTATTCGATCACGATTATGATTCTATCATAGTTGGTTTTTAGAAGCCACCTATTTATGATGATCTATCTATCGACAATGTCGAAACCCCACAAACTGGTGAGGCACTTTAGCTCGAGCTAATGGTTATGTCAGGCCCTCGTTGTCCTGAGGTTGGTTTCGCTTCTGATCAGGAAATTGTTGAAACACCCAAGGCTCCTCATCACTCATTTATATGCATTAAAGATCAATCTCACACACAGATCATGCTTCCTCCACTCGAACTACATGATCCCATCACTCATGCATTGGAGGAATCTTACATAGAAAGCACACGTGCACGACGCAAGTTATCTTTGTTTCTTTCATTTGCTTGCATGTCACAATCAAGAGTATGTGCATGCTTAATAGATGCACCCAGTGTCACACAACACCGTGATAAGTCCACGAATTGCATGTCATGTACTTGCACTCACTTATGTTCTGTGGACACTTTTAAACTTTGGAGTGTGTTTGTCTTCATTGTTATATCTTTCATGTTTGCTGGTTCACACAACTGTGTTGTTCGCGAACCATGCCTTCATCAAAATGGTTCGACCAATGTGTCAGTGGCTGCATTGGAAGTATCACTTCTTGTGATCAATCCCATGCATCATTAGCTTAGGAGTAGGAGTAGTGTTTGCTTTTGGTTTGTTTGTTTGTATGTATGTTTGCTTCTCATATTGCATGTGTGTTTGCTTTTTACCTTGCATGTTTGTTTGCTTGCATGTTTGTTTTCTTATTCGTTTTTATTTCACATTTACTTTTTCTTTCGCTTTGTCTTGTTATTTGTTTGCTTATTTATGTCCATAGGTTAGTTTCACATGAGACCATACGTGACTCTTGAAACAAGCTGGGTAAAGTACAAGAGGACTTGTGCAGTTATCAATACTTGGTTATTTGTCATCCTACCTTTGTATGAATAACTTGTTATCTTTAGTCCATGATACATCAATGGAAAATACATATTGTTCGAAGTGAACCTAGGTGAGAACATAACGATTGTGTGCTAACTAGTATCACCTACTCTAGTCTATTGTTTTTGGGTTAATCCTTGTCAGCGCAATCAAGTAGAGTAAGGTGAGGGGGGAAACCTTAACAAGCACGTCAGAGGTATAATAAACTGATTCTCTAAAGGAACAACCTCTTCTGCTCTCAATAAGTCAGGATCCATCTTTCGCCTCTGAAATGAACAAGTGTTATGCACAATTATGAAAACAAAAAAATGAAAAAATGAAAAAGTGAAAATTTTCAAACAAACAAAAAATGAAAAATGAACAAGGTGGAAGAAGAGAAAGGCTTCATGCGCAGAGAGGTGATGCAAGTAACTCTATCAGGGTACTGACTAGGCTTGCTGGTAGTGGATAAATTCTTGTGTTCCTGCGTGACTCCATCGGGGTACTGTCTAAGCCTGCTGGTAGCAGAGCAACACCAGAGATGAAATTAAAACTCTGAGAACCATACTACTTGTGCACCACTATACCCCTCATCCCCAATCGAAACAACTATGTTGACTTGGCTTGGAATGTGTGTCGATTGACCAAGATCTTGGTAGATGCTGCATCTTACAATCAAGCAAGTGTGGAAACCAAGGCAAACAGAGAATTGAACAATACTTCTAGAGGTGTTAGACTTGCTTTTCACGAACAAGGTCCATTCAGAGAGCTAGAGTTCTACCAGTGTCTCACCAAGTGTTGTAGTGGCTACAACCACCCTCCAAAATTTTTCCTTTGCTTCATTTTTGAGCCTCCATACCAACCATCCTCAACAGCATGTCTTCCACCGTCAAGTACATGAGCTTCAGTGGTTTTCTAGCAGCTTGCCAACCTGTGCATGATAGCTTTCTTCACTCCCCTCATAGGCTGCTACTCCAGACTTGGTCTAGCGACTGGCTGAGCAACTCCCTCAAGAAATTGCACAATTCTGGAGGGGAACCAGCCTTCCCTCCAGAAATTGTGAAAATCTGACTGGTAGCCTGCTGGGCTCAGAAACTGCGCAATCCTGTCAGACAACCTTCCCAGTGAAAACTGCACAATCTAGCCCAGTAATGCTGCTCAGCCCAGAAATTGTGCAATTCTAGGCAACAGTCAGTTGCTCCTCCCAGAAATTGTGCAATCCCTATGGACAGCCAGCCTAGCTTCCTTCCAGAAACTGCACAAAATTTCCCCTCAGTCAAGCAAGTTGTTGCATGTACCCTCAGGTTGACCAGTTCCACTAGGGACTGAGAAAACTTAACCTGCATGCATGGGCTTCTTTTTCTCAAAATAGCAAAAGGCAACATGCAGAAAGCATCCCTATATTTTAGGGAGCTATTTTTAGCAGATGGGGGTTACATTCAAAGATCGTTTTTGAAACTTTCCTCCAAGTGTCGCTTTTTCCTAGATTTGTGGCATGCGAGTCATGAGCCCAAAACTTATTTATTCGACATTTCAAAGCTCATTTTTCACATCAATCATGGATATCTAACATCCCAAAGCACATCCAAGAGTCTTCGACGCATCCAGCTCAGTTATTTTCGAGTTAATCTGCTTAACTTGTCTTTTGCATCATTTATGTCTCTTTTTGTGTTTTTTCTTGTGTGAGTGATGTCTACTTGATTTTTGTGAATGCTTGTTGTCATTTTCATGCATATTAGCTTGTACAAGCATTGTTTCAGTTTTCTTTAGCATCTCATTGTTGTCGCATGCATGACATTATTTTACACGAACGGTCGCTGATTCGGCGACTCGTCTCACACACATGCATGTTGTTCCATTTTCTAAATCTTGCATTCATTGTTTAAATGCATGATCATTCACCTCTGCTTACACTCAGTATCACCATGCATTCACCTCTTCATTTGCTTTCAATTGCCCTTCAGCGGGTCTGGGCAACCTTGGCCCAGACTCTGCCTCACCAAGACAACATTGTGCAATTCTGAGAGGGAAGGCACTCCCTTCCTCCTAGAAAATGTGCAGTTATGGCCAATGACTTCCCTCCAGTATTTCCTTGTGCAATCCTAAGAGGCAGTGACTACTGGCCTAGAATATTGCGCAATGCAGTCCCTGGGCCTGCAGCACTTTCCAGCTGAAATTGCGCATTGTGCAATCCCAACACCCAGCAGGCCAGTCTGGATTGCGGAATTTTAGCAGCCAACCAGCCTCCTGACAGTTCGGACTACCTTTTGTACAGTTCCAGCAATCAATCTCCCAGCCTCCCAGTGAAAATTGCTCAATCCTAGCCAATCAGTCCCCAGGTATGTAGCATGTCATCCCTCAAGTTTGCTTTGGTTTTAACTTACAGATTTCTTGCCCTGCATGTCGCCATGTCTCCAGATATAGCAGGTCTTCTTCTGTCTCTCAACAGTTCCGGATTACTGGCCTCCAAGAGAGTAGGAGAAAAGGACATCAATGGAAGAGCAACTGGAGCAGCAGTTGAGCGAATGTCTACAAGTTTGCTGATCTATGAAGACACCAAGTTGATCCTAGACAAAGACATCAAGCTGAAATGGAAAGAGGTCAATGATGAATTCTCAGGCACATTTTGGGGATATCTTGAAGACTCCCAAGTCTATGTCAACATTCATAAGTCCGGCTTGTACTGGATTGCATTCAGGTATTCCACATTCCCATGCGCAGACATGATACATTGCATCGTCTCGCACACTGATCCTGAGACGATGACATTGAGCAGTGTCAACGGGATGGAGATTGCTACCTTCAGAGCACAAGATTATCAACAGATGTACCATTTGTCGAAGCCAGTGATCACCATGGAAACACCCTTCAGCATACCTAGTAGCAATGCCAACTCGAGGGATATCTTGAAGAACTAGGTAAAGGAGCCAACCAAATTCAAGATGACACATAACCATATTTACAATACGAAGATACTGCAAAAGGCGTATCAATACTTGGTCATCTTTGCATGCCACTTGTATGGCCAAGAGAGCATGGAGACCTTCCCGCAGATTTGGGTGATCGCGTTGGACCAACTGGCCAGTGAAGGCAAAGCATGCAACTGGTTTGACATATTGGCTCACAGGCTGAAGGAACAAGTCATAGGAGCTTGGCAGCTGCCCAAAGGTTAGCAAGCATAAATCTACATGTCCGCTTACATCTTGGATGCAATATGTTCCCGTCGGGAGTTATCAGGAATGAAGTGTGCATGGACCTCGGTGGAAACCTCTGTCAACACTTATTGTAAATTGTTGTCTGAATGCAGCTTCAAAGGAGTCATCACACAGTTGTCATATCATTTTGTCACCTCGTTGTATAATATGATATTTGAGTAGGTTCCACCTTATATGTCAAAGGAAACAATGGAGAAACTGATTGACATAGCGGATTGGTATGCCTCACTGTGCGGCAACCTCATACGGATGTACAGCATGGAGAAGCCTCTGCATGTTTTGCCGAAGTTTACCATGGACAAGCTCGTCATGCAAGAAGTATCATACCACATCTCAGCAAGACTGACAGCTAGGCTACAACGGAAGAAGAAGGCACCTTGGCCCACTCTTTCATTGCGGATCGGGTTGTAAGTGATATAGAACCTCAAGCATGTAGATGTCGAAACAGAGAAGATCAAGAAATATACTTTCGATGTCCAAAGCTTCAATTCGTATGACCTGCATTGGATTGTGAAAGATCACTACGCGAGAGTACAGTTTCAGTGGATCCTCAGGGCATGTCATTGGGCGGAGGAAGACTCATGTAGATATTGTTATAGTTTCTCTAGGCCCAATGAACCGGTCGACATCGTTGTGGAATGGTTAACGAGGAGCATGAAGCAACATCCAGGAGAGTAGCAGCAGCAGTAGTAAACATACCGGCATGTGACAAAGGCAAGAGAAAGATTGTTGACAGTGCGAAGGCAGAACAAAGTTGCAAGTTTAGAGCAAACCCACATGTACAGAAAGCAGCTTTAGCAATAGAGGTTGAGAGCAACCATGCGACAAGAGGAACGCACAAAGGCAGAGAGAGAAATAGAAGATGTAGGAAATAGTGAAGGAGTTGCATGAGTTGAAGGAGCAACTCTAGAAGGAACAGGAGCTGCGTAGACAGGAGAAGGAAGCATAGAAAGAACAGGCACAGCAGGGTGCGCAACATGTACAGACAGGTGAAACTGCGCATGTACAGGTACTAGACTCATCCGAACAGTTTGCACCAAGCAGACAGGGTGAGCAGTCACAGGAGCAGGACTTTGCTCAAGAGATTGAACAAGCACTTGAGCATATGAATACGGATATGGAGCAACAAGAGCTAGAGAAAGACATCGACCTCATGCCTTACCACCAAGAGGTTGACCTACCAGCTTCATTGGATCTGGAAGTGAAGCAAGTCCCAAGTGACCAAGGAGACACTAAGATCCTTGGAGGCAATCTGGAAGAAGAGATGCACAACGTATCATTCAACGAGTTGCAACATAGATTTGTGTAATCGCACAGAGTGTCTACTCCGAATGATCATGCATCTCCTGTGCAGCTTGAGGAACGAGTGATCGTGTTTGACATGTGCAAGCATCCAACAGCATTGGCCGATGCTACCACAACATATGTTGAAGCCACTAGCTCGAGTGTTTGCTTCTTGATAGCTGAGAATGAGCGAATGACTAAGGAGTTACAGACGGCCAAGCAAGGAGGAGAACTGGTTACAACATTTGCCCGAGCAAAGTTGAAGAAGATGATAGTAGATGAAGTATCGTCCCTTGAGACAGTGATGCAGGCGTTGTATTCCAAGTTTGGTACCATGCATAAGGCAGTTATCCATCTCAACAGTTCGTAGAAGCGATGTGCTAGGAGAGACATATCTTTTCAAACGTGCATACTGTTGTTAACTACATGCAAACATGGACAATGAGATACAAGGGAGCCCCATTACACTTTCCCAAGATGATGAAGACCACAGCAGTCGAGCTGAAGGCACACATCTGAAGCCAGATCCGGAACTATGAAGAACTCCTGCAGCTCATCACTTGTTTGTAGGCTTCCCATGCACGGGTATTTAGGAGAATGGATGTTGTTGTGTGCGCACATGTGATCCCATCTATTGGGACACTCACCGAGGCAAAGACAAAAGCACAAATCCGACAGAAGCTTGACTCGTGTTTTGACTAGTTGATGCGCATAGCCACCAGCATAGACTTGGTGATCAATGCAGACACCATGCATCAGTATGTTGTCGGTCCATCCGCACTCAAGACAATGATGCACGTGTTACCAGACGGGTTGGACAGAGGAGCTAGAGCAGTGTACCTAGATGTAATGGAGGCAAAGAGTTCGTTTCCAGAGAGAAGTCACCATAGAGTACAAGGACACCATCCTGGACTACCGAGCTTGGCATCAGTTCGCTATTGTCGACCACCGTGAGGATGTCGAAGAGTTGGTCTTCCCACAATTGTCTGAGTCATGGTGATCTCTTGCATGGCTTGGTGGAGCCTATTTTGTCTCAGATGGGTAGATGTGCAGATTGTATGTAACGTCTTGTCAAGTGGAAGTTCAATTGTCGATAGTTGGATGTAACAGTCATAGAGTAGATGAAGAGTCATGGGGGTAGATGAATAGTCACAAAGGGGAATGTCGAGGGCCACCCCACCCTTTTCTATATATAGTCCCTCATAAAACAATGTAAACTTTGAAACAGGAACTATAAACTCAAAACGGGAACTCTGGGCAAAAAACCTTGTAAAAAACATCAAAATAGTGCTAAAAACGAAAAGTGTTGATGTTAGAAAAACACCCTTTTTTTCTAGGGTAAATTTTCAACATGTTTTAAAAATGGAGGTGAAAACCAATTTTTTGTGCAAAAATTGTCCAAAAAACACCCTCAAAACGAAAAGTATTAAGGCTGGGACAACACTTTATTTTTCAAAGGTAAAATTTCAACATTTCGAAATAATGACGTAAAAGATTTTATCATGACCCCGAAAAACACTAAAATTTCAAAAGAATAATGAAAACATAAAATAAATAAATCAATGAAAAAACACAAAACAAAACAAAAAAGTAAAAAAAAAAAATAACAAAACATAAATTAAAA
>APFE030631079.1:35179-64308 GCA_000404065.3 Pinus taeda | reverse complement strand
TAAATAAATAAAAAATAAAAATGTATTCTACATCACCACTTTTCAAAACCGGGTCACGTTTTTACGACCCCTACGAAACGGGTAATTGTATCGGTTATTTAAAGTGCCAAAAACTATGCTCTAAAAAAAATGTGTGTTCTGCATTGCCCCTTTCAAAATCGGATCACTTTTTTGCTATCTCTACGAAATAGGTAACAGTATCAGTTCCCATTTCAAAGTTTACGTTGTTATAACTCATCGTAGAGGCTTTTGGTCAGCCAAACTTCCGATAGGAGTATCTTAGAGAAAGCTTGGAAAGTATTGTAACGAGCCTTGGCTTCTCCACTGTGCAGAGTTAGTATATCTCTTGGAGGAGCAGGCGGAAGTGACTGTAACATTCTGCTGTCAGAACTAGTGGTTGGTCATAGTTGTATTTTATGATTGGAACTTTCACTTCTTAATATGACAGAGCCAACACATTTCATGCATATGTCATATTGTATTTCAGTTATCTTAATTACTCTAAATGATATATGTATTTGTTTGCTTACGCATGTGTGTATAGACTCTTTCTATATATGTATGTATAAATCTTAGTAAAATGTGTTGTTGGTTTAACCATCACTTTGGATTGCTAGCTTACTTTCCTTCCAGTTTGTGATGCCCCTTTGCTCGTGTGCTCCCTTCTTAACTCCGTGCTTTTACAAGTTTCCAAGGGGCGCACTCACCTCACCCTCCGTGTGTTAGAACCGTTCATGCACCTTCCTTGACTTGTTGCATATGTCACACCCTTGCTACCAACAAGGACATCTTACTTGCCTCTACACGCAACTAGTCAAGGCGATACCATACGACCCACTGCTAGAACTCCTACACCAAACGGTCTGAGGTCTAGTTGGGACTTCTTACCAGGGAGATCCCCTGACATGTTAGCGGGTCCAGCATTGTCAACAGAACCGTCAACAGTATCTGCAATGCCATATGAATATAAATGTCAAACTTTTTCTACGAGACTCCATCTACTTTTGTTTATTTTGTTACATAGGGATATAAGCTTTGCAATACTTTGCAAGCCTTACACACATGTCAAGAGGTACCATAGCTAGGAGTAACAATTTGAGTTGGGGATAGTTTTTCTCACCTCCCACGAAATAATAAATCTAAACAATGAGTGTGTATGACCTTGGCATAAACTCAATGGTTTGGAAAATGGATAAGTGGTTAATTATAAGAGACCAAGAATAGAAATTAGTCAGGAAAGTGTACCATCTCTTTTAACATGACCATTGATTTCTTTGGGTCAATTATATATATGGTCTAAACCTATTATCTATTCGATTTCAATATTGTTATTTGTAACAAAGAGTGCCTATCTCTGTATGGGTACAACAATGTAACAATGGATGTATGAAGTTGTTGTCCTAATCAAAATATGAATGTTGGTATTGTAATCAAGAGCCATTCTTTCTCTAACCATCACTCATTATTTACTTACTCATCACACAGCCATAAATTGTTTGGAGCAATAAAAAAATATTAACATACCATAGACACTAATTGATATAGGAAAGATCTAATCACAAAAATGAAACCATTAAACAAAAAATTGTTGAATGTAGCTGAGAACTACAATGTCATTCCACAAATATCACACTACAATGGGAAGCACATAATTTATAAATATTTTACCCTAGAAACCCATATCAGAAAACCAACATTGAGATGATTACTTAATCTTTGTTTTGACAATCTCAGTTGCAATGTAGCTCATGGCTATATGACCATTGGAGAATCTACACGACTCCTCCTCCTTTACATTCTCCTCTCTTAGCCAAAAGACCCTTTCAGAGTGATATCACAAGAAAACATAGGAGAGTTGAGGGGAAATGGAAAGGCCAAGAGACTATTCTTTCATTTCACATTACTCTCTTTTGCTCTCATATTTCCTCATCCTTTTATATTTAATTATCTTTTCATTGTCTTTCACTTATTCATTAGAACTTGAATTATCTTTTCTTCTTTTTTTACCTTTGTTAATTGTTGAATTGCTCTAAAGTACCGAGTTTTACAACCATTTACTTTTTTTTAGATCATCAATAAATAAAATAAAATAAAAATGTTGTATCTTTAGGTTTGTACCTAGGAAGAGCACTTACGTTAAGGTTAATGTATTAGGAGGGTGTTTATTTATGTTGGATGGACTCAACTCCAAGGTTCATCTTATAAAAAAAAATACAGGTAGGTAAGGGTGAAATATTTTACATCACTAAAAGAACTTGAACTCAAGTTGAGAACATAATAATTCTTCTTCTCAACCACCTAAGTTAAACCCGGTTGAAATAACCCATTGTTTATTCATTTTTTTATCTAAAGGAATCGACAATTGGGTCAGTCTTCTTGTATTCGCATGACACTGGGTTGATTCCAACTGCTACAGCTATAACCTCTAGTTGCCCACGTATCCCCCTTCCATGAGCACAGGTGAATCAAGGGGATTTGAACCTTGAATCTCCTTGCACATAAAACTTCATCTTCACTGCCATTGCCAATTAAGTTACCCCTGAGAGATTTTTCATATTCCATATTATTGCACTAAGAGGCACTCTCCAACCCAGTATGGTAGAGATGTTATAGTGTTTAATGTTTTGACTTGGTGAAAATAAAACAAAATTAATAAATATAATTATCAATAAAACATTAACCCTAAGGGTTAGCTTAATTGGTCAAGTTCTCGTCATTAAAGCACCTTGCTAGTGGGAGTTCACAAGGTCAATTTTCCTCGACGCTCTTAGTGTTAGGCTCTGTTTATGAATCGGTGGGAACTGATCCCTTCGAGTGGCTATTCCTGGATAGTTTCCATGGACGTAGCGGACATTGATCTCTGACGATTAGTGAACCAACACACACACACAACACACATATATATATATCAAATTTATAAAAAAAAAATAAAAAAACATTTTAACTCAGTCAAATTATATAAAACTAAAAAAAAAAAACCATAAAATTAATAATAAACCAACCTAGATCCATCTTAACCTCTGGATCTACCAAGTGTCAAGAGGGATCAAATCTCTTGAGATTCCAACCTCTTTAAAGAGATTTTATCTTGGTGCTTGATAGATCCAGAGTTAAGATGGATCTAGGTTGGTTATAGTTCATTTTTCTTATGTCTTATCAAGGATCATTTATATCTTTTAAATAGTGGGAAAACCTATCATAACTCAATCATCAAACAAGTAGTGGGGATAACCATCATTATTTGTTATCTGCAAATGCAGGTTAACTCGTCACTGTTATATAAGGAAAACCACGCCACCTAAAATTACTCCACTAGTGGTCTATAAGGGGATAGACTTCCACACCTGTCAGATGACTTTTAGTCATTGGTGGTTAACTTGTTTCCTTATCTCCAAAGAAGACAAGCTCTTAGCCAAGCATAAATAGCTTTAGAGCATACTATAGGCCCATCAAAGATCATTTATATAACCATAACTTCTTCTTTTTTTTAAATAATATATTTATTTAAAAAATATCACTATATTGAAATTATATTTTACTTTTTTATTAACATTTATTTAAATTCACAAAATATTAAATGCAATTTTTTACTTATAACAATCATGAATCAGAGATGTTGGAAGTTGCGCCCTTCCGTACAGGGAAATTATTACTATTTCCCTGTACGGAAGGGAAATTTGGCTTAAGATCTGTTCACTTGAGAAAACCAGGATAAAAGTAGAGAGAAGAGTTGCTTCTCCTCGACCTTTGTCCTGACGATGGGTCTTGATGTAGACTTGAAACATCATCATTCAAAAATGACTACCGTGGAGCAATTTTCGGCATCTCAGATTCAAGATCATCCCCACATAAATCTACAATCTCTAATTATAACAATCATTTTTAAATACTAAAAAATAAAAAACGATAACCCATTATTTTAATTAAAAATAACCTTCTTAATATTACCAAGGGTATTGCCATGCATTTGGGCTAAGCTCCTCTCTTACAAATTTTTCATATTGTTATATTCCAGCAAACCAAAGCAAGGGGGTGGGGAAACGCACATATGGAAACAACCTCAAACATTAACTTATAAATCCCAATCTCTACAATCTTCTATGTGCTCTCACGGGCTGGTTGGACGCATTAGGGTTGCACCCCTCTGCCATGGATGAGCTGGGCTCGTAAAGGCTCCTCCCGTCAGTCTCCCATCCTCCCCTAAGGCTGAAGATGTCGCTTTCAAGTCTCTTCTGGCTTCGATGCCAGCCAAGAACAAACTGAACGCTTCGAAGTGTGTTAAAAAGCTGGAAAATATACCGGAGGTCTCCCTTCCTCCGGAGGGGTCGATCAAGGTAGCTTTGTTACTAGCAGAGAGGGCTCTGGTAGGACAGTTCACTGGCCTTTGGCCTTCTCCCAAAGCCACAGAAGCCTAGGTCTGCAAGAACTGGAGACCGTTAATCAAGCAAAGTGTCGCCTCGTATTTCCTAGGGCAAGGCTATTTCCTGTTCGAGTTTATTTCAAAAGAAGACAAGGATCTAATCTTCAGGAATGGGCCCTATTTTATGGGCCCCCAAGGTCTCTATTTGAACAAATGGACTCCCGATTTTGATCCAGCTAAAGATGTTCCGTCGACAGTTCCATTGTGGGTAAGGCTTCCGAATCTTCCTATACATTGTTGGAACTAGGATTCCCTCCAGCGTATAGGCAATGCGTTGGGCGAATTCATAGATCAGGCAAGCACCAAGGACCAATATGACTACGCCAGGATCTATGTCAAAGTGGATCTAGAAGTGGGGCTTCCGGAGGCTATAAAGATAAATGTAGGAAGTTGGACCCACGTGCAAAAACTTGACTACGAGCAGCTTCCTCTCAAGTGCCGCAAGTGCCAGGAATATAGACATTTTGCCAAGAACTGTACTAAAAATGAAGAGGCGGCGCAAGGAAAGGAAGATGGATGGAAGCAGGTCAAAAGATCAAGGGCTAACCTTAAACCCTCAAACTCTCTTGGAGCTTCAAAAGGAAAAGGGTTGTATCCTTCTTCTAGTGGCCAAGGACAGCAGCCCATGGCACAAGAGAATGCATTTGCCCCCCTTTCCTCAGCCTCAATTGAAGTGCAAGAAATAGAACAGCAGCAGAAGGAGGCAAATGAGAAAGAGATTCTCGAAAACTCTAGGCAAGGCGAGAGTGCAGTAGTAAGCCCTAAGGGAAAGGCCACAGATATGGAAGAGGAAGACCAAGATTCGGAAGAATCTGAGGAAGGAGAAATAGGTGACTCCCAAACATTGTCCCCCAGATCAACAAGAGGAAGGAAGTCTGACCGGGAAAAAAGAGAGCGAGAAACATATAAAGACAAACTCCAAGGCAGTCAGCCAACGTTGGAAAAGTTGCTACCAAAAACACCAAAGGTTACAAGAAGTCATGGATAGGGGCCACCCAATCTCAGAAAGGTAAATAATGAATATTGTCTCTTGGAATTGCAGGGGGTTAGGGAGCAAGCAAAAAGAGGAAGCAATGTGAAGTTTGATTAGGATAGAAACCCCAGATATGCTATTGATCCAGGAGACTAAGTTGGAGGAGAAGAGCTTCCTCCAAGTAGGCAGGAATATTTGGAGAAAAAGTGGAGGGTAGGCTGTCTCAGCCCAAGGTGCATCGGGAGGGTTGGGAGCTTTCTGGAATGAAGCCAAGTTGGAATTGGTCAATGGAAAGCAGAATACTCACTGGCAGCTTATGCAATTCATAAGCCGAGAAACAAGGGAGGCCTTTAGTCTCTTCAATGTTTATGTGCCGGTAAATGCAAGGGAAAAGAAGCAGTGTTGGGACTCAATCAAACTCATGGCTAAGGAAGAAATGCTTAGAAATATTATTATCATAGGGGATCTGAATATAACCTTAAGCTCTTTTAAGAAGAGAGGTGGCAGCATAGTAAGGGATCTGGCGAGGGAATGGGTGGAGGACATCATGCAAGATTGGGATCTGCTCAACATCAATCCCTTGAAAGGTAAGTATACTTGGTCAAATAAAAGAATGGGTCTTGGCCATATTGTTGTGCGATTAGAGAGATTTCTTATTCAAAGTTCCTATCTTCTCCTTGGTTAAGAAGCTAGGATGCTCATTCTTCCATGCAGCGTTTCGGACCATAAACCCATAAGGATGGAGCTATCAACACACAAAAATTTTGGGCCCATTCCTTTTCGATTCAATGTTTTATGGATTAGGCATCCAGAATTTATGGATAAGGTTAAAGAGAGTTGGAATCGACCTGTCATAGGGTCTCCTTTCTTTGTATGGGAAGAAAAATTAAGAAGAGTAAAGGTTGTTCTGAAGAGTTGGGCTAAAACTCTTCCGAACCCGGTCGATGAAAGGAGGATGGCCCAAGCCTCCCTTGAGGAACACCAAATGCAAATGGAAGAAGAGGACCCCACGGAGGAATCTATAGTCATAGAAGGAAATCTGCAGCAAAAATTCCACAAAACATGTTTGCAAGAGGAAGAATATTGGAGGCAGAAATCCCGTAGCCTGTGGTTGGAAGCGGGAGACAGGAATACCTCCTTCTTCCACAAGCAAACCCAAGCTAGAAGGTCCTTCAACACAATTTCTGAAATAAAAGAAGATCTTGTCACCCACAAGGACTTCACAAGTATCAAAGTGGTTGCCTTCTCCCACTTTGAGAAATTATATAGTGAAGTCGAGGTAATAAGCCAGGACACTATGTTCTTGGATGTTATCCCCCCCAGGATCTCTTCAAATATGAATCAACAGCTCGAAGCTAAAGTTACCAGAAAAGAAATAAAGGTTGCACTCTATGAAATGGAGTCGGACAAAGCCCCGGGTCCGGATGGCTTCACAACCAGATTCATCCAAGCTTGTTGGAAAATAGTGAAGAAGGACCTGCACAGAATGGTTTCAAAATCCCAATACTGCCAGAAAATTGGAGGAAGCACAAATTCTTCCTTTCTCGCCCTCATCCCAAAGGAGAAGGGAGCCAGCACTTTTAATTGGTTTCGTCCGATTTTGATATGCAACATTGGCTACAAACTCATAACAAAGGTGATCACCAATAGATTGAAGGTTCGCTTGCCCTCCATCATTCCTGAAAATCAAGGGGGGTTCGTTTAGGGTAGGCAGATCGTGGACAACATAATCCTTGTGCAAGAGGCTTTCATTCTAGATTGCAGTAGAAAGAAAAAGGTATGGTGGTCAAGCTAGACCTAGCTAATGCGTTTGACAGAGTTCGCCACACGTTCCTCTTTGATGTGATGCACAAGTTTGGGTTTGGTCAGGAGTTCATTAGATGGGTCCGGGCTTGCATCTCTAAGCCCTGGATTGCCCCTCTGGTGAATGGAAGAGAAACATAGTTCTTTAAAGCCTCTAGAGGGTTGCGCTAGGTTTGCCCTCTTTCTCCTCTTCTTTTTTTTTTGCAAGCCTCATTTCTGAGTTTTTATTTAGAAAAGTGCCAGGTGGACCAAGAGATTATGGGTCTTAGGATTACTCGAGGTGTCAAGAATATTAATCACGCATTGTTCGTTGATGATTCTCTTTTGTTAGGTGTTGCCTCTGCATACTCTGCCTCCAGATTCAAGAAAGTGTTGGACAATTTCTGTGGTATTTCGAGCAGCAAACTAAATGAAAAGAAATGTCATTTTTATGGCTGGAATACCTCCAATAGCGAGCTTTCCTCAATTTCCAGATGTTTGGGCTTCGCTGGCTCTACTTCTTGGAATTCTTTCATCTATTTGGGCCTTCCTATCTTCCAAAGGAGGCACTCTAGTAAAGATTGTCTCCCAATGGTTAAAAAAAAAAAAAAATCAGTCTTGGGGCTTCTCATGGCTGAATCTTGCTGGGAAGACAGTGCTAATTAAGTCTATTCTAACCAGCTTTCACATCTTCCAATTTTCGGCCATGTTGGCTCCCTCCAGCATCCTCAAGAAGATGGAGGAGTGGATTAGAAGGTTCTTTTGGAAAGGCAACAAGCAAAACGACAGGAAGATTCCCCTTGCTAGTTGTGGCAAAGTTGCTAAACCTCTGCTAGAAGGAGGTCTGAACTTCAAGGACCTGAGGACTCAAAATATAGCTATGGGGACTAAAATTTTGTGGAGACAAATAGCCCCAAAACTAGGATGGGCTCAAAAGGCGCTATGGAAGAAATATTTTAGGGGTCAGAGGTTACGAATCTTGGATGACCTCACCCACACCAATAAAGGCTCTCGTATTCACAGGCTTTGCATGCAAGCCTTACCACTGATACAAAAGCATTCCTTTTGGATCCCGGGTAATTGCAAGCTCATTAATATCTGGACCGATAAAATCATGAACGAAGAACCTTTAGGTGAATACTAAGAGCTCTCTGAGCTTCGATGCTAGTCTTTGAACAACGGCATCAAAACTTTGTGGGATATCTCTAGCTGGAAGGATAATGCATGGGCAGGCTGGAAGAAACCTCAAATGTCGGATGCGCTAGATCAAGTGTGGACAATCCTGCTGACTAAGCTGAATGGTATGAGCCCGATTAGCATCAGAAAATAAGACAAGAGAGGTTGGGGCTCTCAAACTGGCTCTTATACTATTTCTCAAGGCTATGCACAGCTCAGAAAAACTCCTCAAGTTCCCTACTGCCCTGCGATTTGGAGAGGACTTTGGAGGCAGAAATGTGTGCCAAAAAATCGATTACTTCAGCTAGTTGTTGTGCCAAAATAGCATTTTAACTGAGGACTGGCTTTAAAAGAAATGCTTCCTGGGCCCTTCTAGATGTAACCTTTGCCTGGAAAATGAAGAAAATGCCACTCATTTATTAATTGAATGCAGGTTTGCCAAGCGTATTTGGGTTGATGTGCTTTCCTCATGGGGATTCATTGTTCATCTGCCCAACTCAATTGCTGGTTTCTTTGCTAATTGGGCTCACCTCTAGCCCGGAAAGTTCCCCAAAAATAATTGGTTCAAGGCAGCCTGGCTGGTTTATCCGAAATTCATTTTCTGGCAAATATGGATTGAGCGCAATCACAGAATTTTTCAAGAGAAAGCGCAGAAGGGTAACCTTGTTTTGGCAAAAGCCAATGGCCTTCTCAAGGAATTTCTCGGTGAGAAATTTGAGAAGCTGGAAAAAAAAAAAATTTTAAGTCCTCAAGAACTGGCGTGGGGGAGCAAGCTTGGCCTCCAGTTTTCTGAGGATGAGAGACAGTTCAAAACTACGAAAAACTGGCAGATCAGGCTTGATGAGGGCGACTTTCGTAGGTGGCTACATAAGCATGATGGTTCCTCCTTGTTTTTTGATGGGGCTGCCAAAGGCAATCCGGGAATTGTTGGGGCTGGAGGTGTCATTAGGAATGCGGATGGCCACATAGAGAACAAGTATGCCTGGGGGTTGGGCCATAGTACCAACATGCAAGCAGAGGCCATGGCTCTGTTGCAGGGTCTTAAGCATTTACAGGAACTTGGTATTGAGAAAGCCATTATTCTTGGTGACTCTCAATCCTTGATTCGAATTCTAGTGGATAACACGTCCCCGAGGGACTTCCGGCTAGCAAGAGTTATTGCCAGAATAAGGAAGCTAGTTGGCTCCTTTCTTCAGGTGAATTTTTTCAACATTCTTCGGCAGAATAATAATGAAGCGGATGCGGAAGCCAAAAAAGTTGTCCTCCTTCCTACGGGCATTCGGGTAAGAGACGGGGTTGAAGATTGGGATCCAATCCCTTAATTATGTTTCTCATGTATTACTATCTTTTACTTCAGCAGTTTGTTTGTATTCACAAGCATGGGGAAATTCGAGAAATCAACTCGCCTAATGGAGTTAAGAAGATTCAGAACATCAAGGGTACGGTGTTAGTTTATCTATATGTTGAGGACAGTCGGTTCTTGGGCTTCCTAAATGTAACCGGCTAGCAGGCTTTGAATTTATTTTTAATATAAACTATAACTGTTTTCGTTAAAAAAAACAAACAAACAAAACAAAACAAAAAACAAAAAAAGAGTGAAATGTGCTCTCAAATTATTAAAAACAAAACAAAATGTATACTAATGGGATGAAGTAACTTCATTAGAAATAAAAAGTGAGTGTCAAATCTAGAGCACTAGGAGTGGAAGTATTGAATAAATTATCAAAAACAATTGATCACATAACATATCCAACCCACCAGATTGGGGAGAGCAATTACAGAAAGCAATATGCAGAGAGTGAGTTTTTTTATTTCTTTTTGGATTGAATTAAATGAGGAGTTATGGTAGTTGTTTTAATGGGAGGTAAGTGGTTGTTCCATTCAAACCACATGATTATGTTTGTTTGTTTATGGATTAATCTAATCAAAAATACATCAAATGTGAAAGGGTTTAATGTGATGTGCCTGGAAAGATTTTAGCTCAGTCTGTTAAATTCCTTACATCGATGTTAAATAGATGCCTAGTTTCCCATGCAACAATCTACCAATGATTAGGTTGTTACAGAGAGATATAATTTATTAAAGGGAAAAAATATATAAACACATATATATAATATTTACAAATATAATTTGTTAAAGGAAAAATATATATAAACACACATAAAATAATTTACCTTTTTATATAACACATTTATAATAGGCATAAATTGCAGATCATTGAAGTTAGTGAATACTTGGGGGAAGGAAGGAGTACTAATGGCAGATGTTTTCTCTGAAGAATTAGGTATTGATATTAGGATTTTTAATATACACAGATCATGTCACAATCGTATGGCGTTCTGGGAAGTCGTTATGGGATCATCATTTACGCAGGATGGCAATATAATTTTGGGGGGAGATTTAAATTTTTCCTTGGGCCATGTAGAATCCTAGGGAATCCATGCACAAATAGATTCACTCGTGGATTTTTTTGAACAACTACTAGAGAACAACAAATTTATTAATATAGAAGTAGCATGTATTCAACCTACCTAGAGAAATTGTAGAATTGGGGATGCTATGCTAGCAACGCACCCTGATAGATTCCTAATCAAGGAACCATTGATGCATAAGATAGATTTGGTTAGGCAATAGGTTGGTTCGAGAGGAACATCGGATCACTCGCCTATTTTTTTAGAAGTATCAAGTATTTCTCCAAAACCTCAAGCACCTTTCAAATTTAATGCGACATGGTTAAGGGATAAGGAATTTCAAAGAATTGTTAAAGATGTATGGCAGGATAGATCACAGATAGAGGAAAGGTTGTCAACAAAGCACATGGCTGGAAACCTTATTCGCCTTAAGCAGGGGACAATAGAATGGGCAAAGACAAGGAAAAAAAAGGAAGAGGGTTCCCTCAGCAATATCAAATCTGAATTAGCCAAGTTAGAAGACCCTAACAGTGGTGGGTATGATTATCCAGAATCAAAGCTATATATATAGGCAGAGAAAATTAATATATTAAAGAAAAAGGAATAAATATGGAGACTTAAGAGTGGAGATATTTGGCTCCAAGCAAGAGACGATAATATAATTTTTTTCCAACATCACGCAAGAGGACGGAAGGCTTTCAATACTATATGGTCCCTAGAAGATGAGGAGGGATCCTCAATGCATACTTTCAAGAACTTAGCGAATCAGAGGCACACAACACTTTGGAAATCTGTTCAAAGCACCACATGAAGCATCTCTAGCAGAGATTATAAAGGTAGCTAGCCTCTTTCCACGATCTGTGAATGAGGAAGTAAATGAAGATCTGAGTATGCCAATGGCTATGTGTTATAAAGTATTTTGTCACAAACCCCGTCTCGTATCCTAAAGTGTCAAAAATTTGTGTCGTCAATGCCACAAATGTCGCAAAATGATGAAAGTTATCAGTGTATTCACCATGAAACATGTTAAGAAGCACCCCTGAATAAAAGAAGAAGACTTGCCTTGAAATAATTATGAAGAAATTGTCAAAAACCATTGTTTTTCAAGACCAGCGCATTTTGCATAACTAGTGACACATGATGATCACTTATTGCATAATACTCTCCTTGTGCTACCAATGCGACTTTTATAAGGAAAATCTACACTAGTCCTCTTTAGGCAGTTTTTCCCAAAATGGAGGAGAAGCTTCTCTTACTAGAATTCTCGAGAATGACGAGTTGGTTATAGGTGTATGAAGATTGGAACGAGACCTCCCACTCCTAGTCCTTGATCCTACTTTCATGGATATTTCCCTTGAGATGTGGAACTTCTCCCTCCTTTCATGGATCCTCAACTTTCTCTCCTTCCCTATAAATGAGATCCCTACTATCCAGTAATGGTTGGCTAATGATTGGTTTCCTTCCTAGTGTTGAACTATGCCCAATTGTTGCCCATTTTTCTAAGGAGAAAGGAGTGCTCGAAGGTTAAGTCTGGGACTTGAAACTCACCTAAAGGAGGCTTCCAACATCAAGGCTTAAGTGGTTGTAATGCTCCCTTTACCATCTATTAATAATACAATATGTGTTTTCTTCCCATGAATGTGTCAACTATTGCTCATTTAGTGTAATACTCCTTGATCTATTACATGGTTTATATTGGAATGAATTTTTCTCTGTATGCATTTGTTGTTTCCATTTGATCTTCCTTGCAGGTATTCATCCATAATTGTGAAGAGGAGATTGAGCTTGGAAACAAAAGAATCAAGGATGACACCAATGGATGATAGCATCATATTGAGGTAGGCCATATATCCTCCTTTGTGTTTTATGGTATAAACTAGGAAAGTTTACATATATTTTATTTGTTTGTTGCTAGATCCTCCCATAGGACTAGAGGGATCGCTTATTGATCTGAATTTAAACAGTAATGCAACAAATTATAGATATAACCATAAATACAGAGATGCAGCGGAAATAACACTTCCTTTGATTAATATCAAATAGTTAAATATGCTTACAAATAGTATGGAAATGGGACTAGCTCGACGATGATAGCTTATCTCTGAGAAGAGATGTAGTGGCTACATGCCTTTGGACTGCGTTACAATGAGGCTCAAGGACCTTTTTATTATTGAACAATAAGAGTAAACCCTAAACAACCAAAACCCTAACCCGAGGAGATGTAACACCAAGAGTTTATGCCATTGGGGTTAGTTGGGCAGCTAACTTCTTGGGGTCGTGACTTGGTCATATTATCTATGTTTGATGCGCATGATATCCCGTTGGAAATATCTCTCTGAGGACTACGATAAAAAATACGACTTATCGTAGGTCGCTAGTAGTAGATTGCCAAAAAAAAACGTCATTTAGGGCCTCAAAAGGCTCCGGAAGTTTAGGACCGAAAAAAAAAATAAATAAATAAAAAAACAAAAAAAAAAATAAAAAAAAAAAAATAAAAAAAAATTAAATAAATAAATAAATAAATAAATTGTGCTACAATTAAGGAAACTGAAAGAAACAATGGATGGGGTCCAAGTGGAATTGGTGGGTGGCCACCAATATCCACCTGGATCACTTATGTTTGCAAAAAGGACTGCCTGCACAACAAAATCATGAGTCAACTAGGGAGCTTATAACCCTTCAAACCTCCTTTTATGTTTGGTCTTTTTTATTAGTTTGGTCAACCTCCTAGTGATCTGTAATGTAGGTTCATTATGGGTCTACATTCTGAGCAGTATGTTCTTTAGAGTGTCAATTTTGGATCTCTCTTTGAGTTTTTTTTTTCATTTTCCTAAGTCTTTCTCGCTCAACGCGTTTTCTCCATAAACAGTCTCACTATTAGCGCTGATTTTACCCAGTACAATCACGCTTGTACCTCTGTCTCACACTACCTGCCCGCGTGGTCCATAAAAAATCGAGAATTTGTAGGGTTTCTACCAGAAATATCTAGTGTGTCTTGATCTTTGAAGTGTCCTCTTGCCCTGTGTGCATAGAATTTTCCATTATTTTTGTTGATTTCTTATTGGTTTGCAAAAATCCCCCCATTGTTTGAAGTAGTGAAAGTGAATTTTGGTTGAGTCTTTTGTTCTTTGGGTCAATTGAATTTATTGTTTGTTTCTTGTATGTGTGGAAGGAATACTGATTTGTTGTCAGTTAAAGCATTATTAGTTCTTTTGAAAACTATAAAAGAGATGGAATGTGCATTTTCTTAGCTTTCATCTCAAAGTTTATTTTTCGAAATTGCATTAGATTACATTGCTTTGAAAAGTCGTCTTTGGTATTATCATTGAGCATATATTACATTGCTTAGTGTTGAAATATGAAAATTGCATTCTCATTCATTGAAAAGAAAAAGTGAAAAAAACCATGTAGGTGCATTTTAGTGAATTGAAACTCATTTTACTATTGGTGGTTACATTGGAATAGTGAAAGTGAAAGATCTAGTTAGGAAGATTTCTTTGTTTCATACTTGGTTGTTGTATCAATGTTTGAACTTCTTCCCTATGCTAGATAGCCTTCATTGAAATGGAAAGAGTCTTTTTTCTCATACTAGTTGCATCATAGGTGTGTTCAGGTGACATCAATTTTTGAGCCTTGAAACAGAAACATAATTCAAGATCAACTTTAAAATTTATCTCAATTAACCTAAGGATCATTTGGAACATTAACAAAAACATCTAGAGGTCTAGGCTAGAGACGTGTCCCAACGTCGTTAAATGTAGGAGATATCGTTGTCTGTCAACGTTGCATCTTGGGGGTGAAATCTCATTCCATGTACAAAAGTGTATAGGATCGTTCTCCATGTACCTTCGGGTATATCAGACGATGCTCCACTCACGAAAATTATATGGGAACATTCTCATCAAACGGTTACGCATTAGACAACACTACTACGGACTACACTCCCACCTACCGTTGAGTATATTTTGGGAGTCCCTATAGGTTGTTATCCATATATAAGTAATTGAGTATGCCGCCTTGTATGTCGTGATACACCGAACACAACATTCGGGAGATTGGTTGTCGTACGTTAAGTCCTTGGTTCACCAAGGTGTATATTGTAGTTCATGGTTGCTTGGTAAACATTTATGACTAGTTACCCCTTTTTTATTTATTTGTTGTTAATTTCTAGAATTAATTGACTGCAGAACAACATCCTTCTTGTGGAAATGCTCCTTAGTAGATCTTAGGTTGAGACTAATGGAAACAGTTCCTAATTCCACCAATCAAGGAAACCCCTCTTACAGGAATCTTGGCCTTTTTCCTTATTTTGGAAATATTGGTGCTCCTTATATGGAAACATTGTCCCTTCCTGGATTTACCATTGGTTTGCCAGTTTGGTTATTTTCGACCCTTGTGGTTCCGAATGTCCAAACTGCTTTCCAACTGTGTTTTCTTCCACCTGAACAATATCAACCTCCAGTTGACCCTAAATTTGACTCTTTGCCTTCTTTGCATGTTCAGTCTTCTTCCACTTCTTCCTCTTCTTCACATGTTCAGTCTTCTTCCACTTCTTCCTCTTCTTCTGGTGAAAACCTGCAAGTTAGTAACCAGGTGGATAAGAAGAAGAAGAAAAGGAAGATTAAGAAGAAGAAAAATAATCAAGGGAGAAACCAAGAAACCATTGCTACTGATGCAATTAATGTTGAGAAACCTTCCAATCAACCCCATAAATTAAAATTCCCTTGCATGCTTTGTAAGGGTGACCACCTTCTTAGATATTATCTTGGTATTCCCAAGGTATTAGAAGTGTGGTCTATAGGCTCACATCGGCCTTCGTCATCAACCTTTGGAGATCATGTTGGTGATAAACCCTCAACTAGTGATCGTAAGGTCCATGGGAAAAAGGGTAAAGTTAAATTTCCTTGTAGGTTATGTGAAGGGAATCATCTTATTCGCCTTTTTCCTTATACAAATTAATACTCAAAAGTATTGGGAAACCTTACAGCTTATCAGCTTGTCTTCTGACTAGTTATCGAAAGGTTTCCCCTTATCCTCCACTAGTTAATGAAGTGATTGAGCAGAATTCCTCTCTAGTCAATCCCACTCTCTATGAATGTGGATCCCATGAGCCCATTCTCGACCAACCATTGGTTGAGAAAACGGTTGACTCGACTCCACCTTCAATTGATCGTACCTTTTCCGTAGAGAGTGAACTTCATACTGCTCATGTTATTGTTTTCAGATTCCAAAAAATTGGGGGGAAATCCTCCCGTTCCCACAGTATAAGGGGGCGATTCTCTCATTCCCATAACACAAGGGGTAGTTCTCCCATTCCCATGACACCCCCTCCAAGTAGTATGGTTACTTCCTTTGATTGGAGTCGACTAGCAAGATATTGTCTTCCTTCTTACATGTCCTTTCAGATCATAGTACAGGCTTATAATATACCCATACCTAGCACAATCATAGATGAAGGTGTATATGTTAGTATTTTGTCCTCAACTACTTGGCAAGCTTTAGGTTCTCTGCAACTTGTACCTGTTACCCAGAATTTGTTGGCTTTTAATAGAGGAACCAATCAACTGTTAGGGATCCTTCCTAAGTTTGCTATTACTTTGGGAGGAAAGATCGTCTATATCGATGTGATGGTTATCCAAGGCCCTTTGGATTTTAATTTAGTCCTTGGTCGTGACTATGTGTATGTCATGGGAGCTCTTGTCTCTTCTCTCTTTCGTGTCATATGTTTCCTGCATGAAGGAAGAAATGTGACCATTGATCAACTTTCATTTGTTGGTCCTAATTTGGCTCCCAATCAACCCTCTTCCCTAAATGGTGCTTGTATGCAAGTGGTATCACCCCCACCACAAGTTATTTATGTGGCCACTTGTTCCATGCTCGTGTCTACTGATGATCTAGTCAGTGATATATTGTGTCATGTATTGGGGGAATTGGATATTGATCTTTTAATTAGATCCCTTGGTATGTATCCCTTCCATAGTGTTATTCTCCCATCTAATGAGAACCTCTTGGAAGCCATGACCTCTTATGGTCCATGATCAAGGTTCTCGGAGCAGAGCTCCTTTACTTGTGTCAAGCTTGTTAACTGAAACAAGGTGTTGGAGAAGAGTTCCTTATCTTGTGTTAAGCTCCTTAAAAAATGAAACAAGGTGCTGAAGCAGAGTTCCTTTTCTTGTGTCAAGTTCTTTAAAAATTGAATCAAGGTTTCCAGAGCAGAGTTCCTTGTCTTATGTCGAGCTCCTTAAAAAATGAATCAAGGTTTTCAGAGCAGAGTTCCTTGTCTTGTGTCAAGCTCCTTAAAAAATGAATCAAGGATTCTCGGAGTAGAGTTCCTTTACTTATGTCAAGCTCCTTAAAAAATGAAACAAGGTCTCAGAGCAGAGTTCCCTTACTTATGTCAAGCTCCTTTAAAAATGAATCAAGGTTTTCAGCGCAGATTTCCTTTACTTTTGTCAAGCTCATTAAAAACTGAAACAAGGTGTCATGAGCATGGTTCTTTTCATGTGTCAAGCTCATTAAAAAATGAAACAGATCCCCTTCTAATTTGAGTCTTTGATTAGATCTCGTAAATTCCCAGTCAAATCTTTCACTTGATCTCGTAAATGAACCTTCATTCCATCCACCTATTAGTAACCAGTAGTCTATTTAGGCGAATTAAATGAAGCTTATGGGGCATGTACCTCGGATTGAGTCATTGTGTTGGGGGCATGAAAACTTATCTCAAGCATAGCTTTTCTTTGTTTCAAGATTATGTAAAAACGAAACCAATCTCAAGCAGAGTTTGTCTCTGTTTCAAGCTTGTGTAAAAATGAAACGAAATCCAAGCATAGTTTTTTCTCATGTTTCAAGCTTGTGAAAAAAATGAAACCATATTCAAGTATCCTCAAGCATAGTTTCTCATGTTTCAATCTTGTGTAAAAATGAAACCATTCCCACTTTACCTCTCGTGATTGTCGTTTTTATCATCCTCTTTTTTCTAGACGAGCCTTGGTTTTTTCATTCCATTGTCACCATCTCTTTAGCTGATCATACGCTTTCACTTGGTCGTTTTACCCTTGCCTAGGGAACATTTGTGATGAGCGGTCTTATTAGCCAGCTTCTTGACCTTTACATGTTTTTAGTAGTTCCATCATGATCAGAACCAGTTGCTACCCTTTATACCACTTGTTCCTCTAGGGGGAGTTCTCTTTCAGCTCTTTTCAGACTCCCAAAATATGAAAACATTGTCGAGCACTTGCCTTTTCGAACTCATAAAATTAAATTAAAAGACGTCTACTTAGTATAAGTTTAACCCTTTTCCAGACTAAGATAGACTAGTTACGAAAAAGGAATACCTTAGTCAAAAGTGGCTAAGAGGTTCTCTTGGATATTGTTTTCTACCTTTTCGGATTCGAGAGACTATCTATGAAAATGGATATCTTGAGTTTTCTTTTTTGCCTCTTTTTCAAACTCCCTAAACATGAAAAAGGCGTTGAGTTAGCCCTCCGTCGGACTTGTAAAACTGAAACGACGAAGGATTTGTCACCATGACGAGACCGAGCTACTCCTTCTCAGGGCTCATTAAAAATACTAGGATGGTTTCATCCAAGGGATGGACTTATACGACAAGCATATGGTATCCTCTTCCAGCTTGAGACTAAAAATAAAGAGGTACTCGCTAGAAGTAGTGGAGGGGGGGAATGGAAGGAAACATATGTCCTATATTTTGTATAAAAGGCAGCATGTCGCTCTTGAACATGACACTTATCTGAATCTCATGTCAGGTTTGGGTTACCCTCACTTCGACACTTGCCTTACTGGATTTGGGGAATCCATTTGCCTCTCATATGATTTATATCCTATTATCACCATGACCTCTGATCTTATTTTGAGCCAAATTCTGCCAAATTCTGGAATCGTGTCGCCGATATGTTCAAGAGAAGTTCCATCTGCAAATTCAAACACACGTATACACTATTTGACTTTTTTTGCATCAATCCTAAATCACTCTTGCTAACTCTGAAAAATTCTATGTTTTGTGTCGATGATGTGGGAAACATTATGGCCCTCCTTCGACGGATCACTTCCTGTTGACTCCAACTCATTATCCAGGAAGATGATATAGAAACTCCCTTTTAGTACATTGGAGCTTGTATGCCTCAATGGAAGGTTCTTCGCATTCGACGATAGGTTCACATCACTGGCTTTTGATTAAATGATTTTGTGAGTGTTTGACTTCATCTTCGTTGTTCACACTCATGGATTGTGCTATTGTACCTTAAGATTCATTGTCATTATTGGTGGTTTCTCTCGTGCTTGTTGACGATTTACATCATTGACCGGTAATCAAGTGGTTTCTACCATGTTCAAATTTAACACCATCTATTCACATGGTGAGATTCGTAATTTAGTTGGATCAAGACAGAGATGAAGACCCTGGATTTCATTGGATAAATCCAAACTGTGTGGAGTTATTAATTATTCATGATTGTAAACATGATCCTTTCTATACGGATGGTTGTGTCCATGCCATGGATCCATGTATTGTTAGATGGTTACACTTTAAGTATACTTACATCGGAGATGTCAAATATATTGTATTATGTGTGATTTGCAGGTCTCCTGACGATGTTTCTCTAAGTCCTTGCCTTAGCTTGTAAAGCACTTCAACCATCACTTCTCATTCTTCCCTCATGCTTTAGGGGGCATCTGTTATAAATTATTTTGTCACACTCCCCATCTCATATCCTGAAGTGTCGAAACTTTGTGTCGTTAATGCCACAAATGTCGTAAAATGACAAAATTTTTCAGTGGATTCACCATGAAACATGTTCAAAAGCATCCTTAAAGAAAATAAGAAGACTTGCCTTGAAAGAATTATGAAAAACTTGTCAAAAAACCTTGCTTTCCAAGATAATCGTTTTTTGCATAACTAGTGACCCGTGTTGATCACTTGTTGCATAATACTTTCCTTGTGCTGCCAACGTGACTTTTATAAGGAAAATCTATGTTGGTCCTCTTCAAGAAGTTTTTCCCAAAATGGAGGAGAAGCTTCTCTTACTAGAACTCTCGAGAATGACGAGTTGGTTACAGGTCGATGAAGATTGGAACGAAACCTCCCATTCCTAGTCCTTGATCCCACTTTCATGGATATTTCCCTTGACATGTGGAACTTATCCCTCCTTTCATGGATCCTTAACTCCCTCTCCTTCCCTATAAATGAGATCCATACTACCCACTACTAGTTGGCTAATGATTGGTTGTCTTCCTAGTGCTAAACTATGCCTAATCGCTGCCCATTTTGCTAAGGAGAAAGGAGTGCTTGAAGGTTAAGGCTGGGACTTAGAAACTCACCTAAAGGGGGCTTCCAACATCAAGGCTTAAGTGGTTGTAATTCTCCATTTACCATATATTTTTAATACATTATGTGTTTTCTTCCCATGAATGTGTCAATTATTTCTCATTTATTGTAGCACTCCTTGATCTGTTACATGGTTTACATTGGGATAAATTTTTCTATGTATGTGTTTTTTGTTTCCATATGATCTTCCTTGCAGGTATTCATCCATAATGGTGAAGAGGAGATTGAGCTTGTAAACGAAAGAATCAAGGACGACACCAACAAATGTTAGCATCAAAGTGAGGTAGGACATATATCCTCCTTTATGTTTCCTGGTATAAACTAGGAAAGTTTACATATATTTGTCTTCGTTTGTTGCTAGATCCTCCCATAGAACTAGAGGGATCGTTTATGTCCGCATAAAGGATTGTCTGCACAACACTATGGGGGAACTAGAGGTTTTTCTGAAGTGGTTTAAAAAATACAAGAGTCTTGGTCCAGATGGATGACCTGTGGAATTTTACCTCACTTTCTCTGATCTGATAGGTCAAGATCTACTAAGGGTGATCGAGGACTGTAGGAAGAATGGGAGAATGTACGATGGATTCAATGTTACGTTCATAGCCTTAATTCCCAAAATTCATAACCCTATAACCTTTCATGACTTTAGGCCTATTTCTCTATGTAATTGCGTTTATAAAATCATTGCGAAGATCATTGAAAACCAAATTAAACCTACTTGATCCCAGCATATTTCTAAGGAACAATTTGCTTTCTTTGAAAATTGTTAGATTCATGAAGCAATTGGTATTACACACGAAGGTCTACACTCCTTAAAATTTAAGAATCTGAAAGGAATGATCCTCAAAACATACTTCTCCAAATCATATGATAGGACTAGTTGGTTGTACATCCAGATGTTGTTGACTCTCTTAAGTTTTCAATATGATTGCATTAACTGGATAATGTGTTGTATTAACTCTATTTCATGAAACATTCTCATCAATGGATCTACAACAATTTTTTTCCACGCAAAGCGTGGACTCAGGCAGGGATACCCCTTATCACCTTTGCTATTAGTCATTGAGGGACTAAGTAGATTGACATCTGAATAAAGGAATTAGGGGAGATTCAAAGGTATGAACATTGTTGCAAATGTTTTCTTGACTCATCTACTATTCGTAGATGATGTCCTCATATTTCTGAATGGGGATATCAGTGATACCAATGTACTCAACTATAATCTCAAAATATTTTGTGAGGCTATAAGGATGGATACTAATCAGGAAAAATCCACCTTATCTGCTACGGGATGCACACAATATGAACTAATCTATGCAAAATAGAGATTTCCATATAGGCATTTTGTTTCTGAAGATGGTCTCAAGTACTTGGGATATTGGCTCAAACCAAATAATTATAAAATTGTGGACTGGATGTGGTTAGTAGCCAAGATTGAGAGCAAAATAAATGTCTGGCATCACCATTGGTTATCTAGGGCGGGGCGACTAGTTCTCATCAAATCTGTGTTGGAGGCCATCCCTATATATTGGATGTCTTTATCATGGATCCCAAAGGGAATTATTCACAAAATACGATAAATTTGTTGTAGATTTTTCTAGAGAGGGAAAAAGGAAGGCAGAGTTTTTGTTTGGGTAAGTTGGGATCTCATCACCATTCCAAAAAAATGGGGATGGTGGGGGATGAAGAACCTTACCTATTTTTCCAAAGCACTTGTAGCCAAAATGGGCTGGCAATTGGTCAATTCAAACATTTTATGGTCAGAGGTGGTAAGCAGGAAATATATTAGTCCACGTCATATTGAGGACTAGATCAGAATGCCAAAATGGAACAGGTCAGATGTCTCTACAATTTGGTCATCTGTCTTAAATTCACTTGAATATATCAAAGCGGGATTGGAGTGGAGAGTAGGATCTGGTGAGAGGGTTAATATTAGAATGGATGTGTGGTCAAGAAGTGGTAATGCGTACGTCGTGTTATGCTCCTATACTAATAGGTGTCATATTTCATGATTGACATTGACGAGCTCTGTAATATGTTCATACCTTTTTCTGGTTGCAAAGGTTTTCCATATTCTCAAAAAACAAAAAATTTAAAAATTGTAAAGAGGGTATGAAAGGGAAAAAAGAATGAAATGGTCAAAAAAGTGAAAAAAAATGAACCCTAAACAAAAATACCAAGAAAGTGTGCAAGTCCAAAATGCCACAACTATTTTATTTTCTACAAAATTCTGATTGTGTGCAGCTTGTTGATTTATGCCACCATTGATGAATGGCCAAATAGCTTAACCTTGGCTAGTTCATGTTTGAATTCCATGTTTTAGAGATAGAGAATAAAATCTGACCAAACTGTTCAATCTTGGCAGATAAATAGATAGGAAGAGAAGCAAAGGAGCTCAACAGTTAAATCTGAGCCCTTGGAGGTTATAAGTGCAGACTTAGGTAGGCTTACCATGAAAGGAAAAAGAAGGTGATGAGGGTTTGTCAGTCTAAGTGCATCCAAAGAAAGAAGAAAAAATGCTAGGCCAAGTAGGCAGGGTAGGTACAATGGTGTTGCAGAATGAATACTTGTGATAAGTTTTGTCTCCACATATGTTAACTGTTACTTTAATCACAAGTGCCATGGTGGATACAGCTCAAGTGAGACAAGATTTCATGACTAACTCCCCTTCATATTTCTTCCCTAGACCTTCACTAATTTTCCCCCAAATTATTAAGATCTGCTCTTAATATCCCTCATAAACCACTCATTCCATTTTATAAAGATCGCCTAAGTAAAACCCTATCTTACTTAGGAAAATGGCAATTGTGTTCCATAAGAACCCCTTTCCTCCCATTAGCCTAAGCTTTAATGCGAAAACAGTTAACTTAGCGCTTTTCTGTTTATTTCATATTAACTATTAACCCTTATTATATAAATCCCAAATAAAAATTCGCCTTCCCGTATTATATAAATATAAAAGCCCCGATTTTTTATGTAATCCCGCCCCAGTCGAATATGACCATAAACACCGTTTTAACAAGAATTAATGGATTTATTTGAATTTCGTTAAGAACCCTCCCCGCTTACATTATGGAATTAATTAACATCTGGTTAATTAATAATCAATCCACCACGGACCAATGGAATTGCCCCCGATACGTTTAATACATAGTTTAATATATCAGGCCCGCAATGTTAACCTCCCGCCATCTCTAAAGCCCGTCCACCATCAAATCTGGGCCCGACCATCCGACGGTAAATGATCATTTCGTGACCACCATAACCGCCAAACTTTAACGTGCGGGGAGCCGGTGGTTTTGCCGCCGTACCAAGGACACGTGGCGCACATTTGACTTGCTCACTCCCTCCCCGCTCAATACCGGTCGACCCCAAAAGTAGGGCGGGGCAAAAATGCTTACCACCCTCCGTTGGCGACAGGATGTCCCATCACTCTAACGTCATCCATGCAATAAATGCCAAAATAAAGCCCCGCCAAACCAAAATTTCGTTAAAACGACGAGAAAATGTCATTTTCGCCATTTTTTCTTGCAAACACTATTTCATGCAAAATACGTTCGGTTGATTGCACGAGCGTTCAGTCCGCCACCCGGCCAGAGAAACCAAAACAACGCGCTCTACCATCAGCCATTTCAACTTGCAATTGCATAATTTGTCTTCTTAAGCCATGTATTTATTCTTCCACCAGTTACCCTATAATTTCGATTTTTCCACTGGTAATTTTACCTAAAATAGCCGAATTCGAACTGAAAATAGCCCCAAACTTCCATAAAAGACCTCTAAGCCTGCTGTCCAGTCCACTATTTCCACAGAAACCCATTTCGAGTTTCAAAACACAAGAACCAAACATGGAAGCTCCCGCAGCCCTAAACGTCGCGCCTATGAATGCACCTCATAAAGACTTAGACTATTTACCCTTGGCTGACAAGGACTTCCAAATTAAAGATTTGTCTGGTAATGTGAACCATCTTCAAGCCTTTTGCCAAATCAGGGATAGTTATCAAGACAACTCTGATATTTTTGGGTTATGGGAATCTAACCTTCCCATATATTTCATTCCCTCAGTTCATGTTTTCCCAGACATCATTCATGAGTGTTGTGCCAATTATGACCCTGTCCATAGAGCAGTCATGTCCCCATCTCAAACTGTTCTTTTCCGCAAAACTGTTGAATCCATCAATGAGATGTTACATTTCCATTCCACTGAACCCTTAGCTCACCTGTCCATGGGCTATCTTCTTGAAAAACCTTCTCAATTGTCCAACTCAGAGATAATTCGTATTGCTCATACATTCATGCTACCAGAGCATCAGCCTACAGGCCCACTTCCCTATCTGCAAGTCTTTTTCAGTGAAACTGGTAGACTTATTGTAGACATGATATCCTTGATCATGGGATTCAATACCAGTGAATATGTTGATGAGATCACCCTGGTTCTACTGTCAATATTCATCCCAGGACAGCCCCTGCTGTCAAATATGACTATGCCACTTTCATTGCTAATAAAATCCATGACCAATTCTTGAACCTGGATAGAGAGGGAGTCTTCAAGTACACATCTTTCATATACCACCTTCTGTTGTATCATCATTCAGATTGCTTTTCTTTCCCCGTGAGGAGGTTGGACTCAAAGGGAAATCGAAGGTCTGTCATCTTTTGGACCTCAGTCTTCCATAATACCTATGAGTGCCCTTATACCTATAATGAATTCATTGACTTGTTTGTACATAAAGCCTCCACTCTGCTGATAGGAGCCCCTCCTCCTAGGATCTCTGGTGACATGAAAAAGATTTTGCAGCTCTCCAAACAGTACAAAATAGGTGACTGGTACCTGCACCAGAATCACTGAAATCAGAATATATGGTTGTTAATTGTGCCCTTTCAAGCTGCCCAAATATGTGCCCATGAGATTATTTGCATTAGAATACTTCAGACAAATCATAAAGGCAGGTTTAGATTTTTTTTGTAATGCAAAGAAGAAGGCCTAGCTGAGAATAAAAAACCAGTTAGGCCCTTATGTCATCCATTCTAGAGATGCTTGGCAAGAAGCTGACAAGATTTTAGGAGATCACCTCAAATTGAAGAAAAGTTTCAGATGGGTGCCATATGACCCAAATAGCTTTATAAGTGACAGAAAGGTAAGGAACAGGCTGCCAGTGTATGTACATTATAGGATCCCTGAAATTGAACAGTATGCCAATCAGGAAGAATGGGTAGAAGGGACCTTAATAGAGGAAATTAGTGAGCAAGAAAAGATGGAAAAAGTTATGAAATATCTTGAAAAAAGACTTGACCTGGACTCTTTTGGACAGGTATCATTCAAATTACCTCAACAATCAGGAGTTGGTACATCCTCTGCTGGAACTTCTCAACAGCCAGTACAAAAAACCAGCACAGCAGTCACAAGGACTTCAAAGAGCAAAGAGGTAGATACCATAGAGCACCCTACCACAGAGCACCCTACAATAACATACCAGCCAGCAATGTCAAAAGAACAAAGTCAGGGCCAAATTCCTCCAACTCAAACTAAAGCAGCAGGAGTTCCTGCATTACAGACTCCTCTAAATGAGGAAAGAAGCAAGAAGAGAGACAAGGAAGACCCCACACCCATCAGTGGACCTGCAGAAAAACTGGGTGCAAAGTTGCAAAGATTGAATCCTCTATCTGAAGATGAAATTATTGAAGAAACCACTGAGATTCCAACAGGTGATAGGTTGGTCAACCAACAGACTTTCCCGGTGGTAGAAACATCAACTAGCTCACATAGGCAGGAGCTAGAAAGGCAGCACAGTGTGGAAGTTTCATCCACCAGGCCACAAAGTAAACAGGCCTCCGACATCAAAAGGACATTTACAGAGATAAAGGCCAAGAACGACCCACTAAGGCTTCAAATTTACAATCAGTATCTTAAAATGGCCCCCACCAATCAACAGAGATTAATGTCAGTTTATGACATTAAAGAGGGAAAAGTGATCATGAGTTACTTTAAGCCCAAAGTGCAACAACCACAGTCAACAGTTGATTACATCAGGACAAATTTGGAGGTCTTGGCCAAGGATATTCATCCTATGGACCAGATTGAGTTGCATAAACATACTGGAGAGATGGTCTACTCCACACTAGCTATAAAAGCAATGTTGGCCCATAAATTACAAAACTCCATTGCATTTGGAGAAAGCTTCTTCGCTGGCTAAGGAGAACAGAATAAAATCTTTGGAGGACATTATCATTGAACTGGGACACGACCCCAAAGATGCTAAAGGCATAAAGGTACTGATGAAGAAGAAAGAGGAAGACATTGCTGCCCTGAGGAAGCAGCTTAAACTGCCTCCCTCCATGCATCCACAGACTGCGGAAGTTGTACAACATAAGTCCAAAGAGGAGATGATGCACCTGCTCATGAAACTCCACAAAATATTAACCGATACGGAGCAGGCACTGGAAAAGGCACTAAAAGAAAAGCAGGGAGAGTCGACCTCCCAGCCTCCTGAGGTCACCCCTACAGTCTCAACTGTAGCCCCCTCCACACCTGGAGCAGCATTGGCTCCCAATGTTCCAGCATCCACAGCAGGGATAATTACAAGTACATCAGCAACAGCACCAGCCAACAGTACTAATATGACCACAGAACAACTCATAAAGGCCATGGAAGAATTAAAGCTACAAGTGTCTGAATTGAAACTGGTAAAAGAGCAATTGGAAAAATTAGAAAAAAGTTATGACAAATCCAAGTTGAATGTGGCAGAGAAAACAAGGGAGGTTAAAACATTAGAGAACAAGGTGAGAGCATTAGAAAAGGATCTTTCTCTGGATAAACCTCTGGCAGAAATCAAAGGAATTTTATGGGCCAACATCAATCAATCCCTTAACAATGTGTGGAGATCTATCCAAGTTATTTATGAGCAGATTGACTTGATAAGAGCGGTCCAAGTGGAGATTCAAAAGACAAGAGCTTTATTGGGACAGATGCCTGAACTATTTAACTAGCTAATACATTTTTTGAACACCAAGACCAACGAAGAACTGGAAGCACTGGAAATCACAGATAGGACAGGCACCATTCTGGAAATCAAGAGAGTTCTAACCAAGAGAACTCTGATGCAAAATTTGGAAAGGAGATGCCAGGACATGCAGGTGGAGATTAATTCTTTCACAGAAAAGTTCACAGTTTTGCAGGCTAAGGGTCTACCCAGTCCTCTAACAAGTAATAGCTGGCTGATGAAACATGCAGATTATGCACACAAATTGAATAAATATGTTGTTGATCCAATTACTTCATCAACAATTGCTTCAGGAGTGAAGGCACTTCCATCTGGCCAAGCCCTCTACGACAACTTAGAAAAATTATTCTACATTGAGCATGAGGTGAAACATCTATTCACCATCCCACCTAATTTCTTCAGGTACACACAGACTAATGAAACTTTAAGGAAGTTGTAGAGACATAAATTACCAGAACAGAAATGGTGGGAAGATATGTTAACAATTTTATAAACTTATTTTTGGTATCTTTGGTATAATAAAATTTTGGGACATTTACCATGATGCCGTAAACAGAGTTAAAAGAGGGTCATATCAATCAAAGTGTAGCATGTCAGGGTTGAGTAATATCCGACAAAGTCGGAGCAGCCAGCACAGAGTATCAGTGGAAGACAACTGTAAACCAACTCACAAGGCCTACCTCCAGCAAATCTGACAAAGACGGAGCAGCCAGCACAACATCAGTTATCTTTTCCCTGTTATCGAGACTGTTTGTCTCTATCGTTTGTAAAAACGATGAGTCATCTCTAGATATTATTTCAGTGAGATATTTTGTAAGATATTTTGTATAAATGCCTCCCCAATCGAAGTATTTGGGGTTGGTGAGGCATTCTTAGACTTGGCTATAACATTGAGTTTTTGAATACAAAGCTGTTGGAATCAACTGTTATTATGCTTACTGGATGAAGAATTGAAGCAGAGGACTTGCCACAGGGTTCTTGAATCAAGCCTCAGAACAATAAGTCTTTTTATATTTGTGTTTTAAATTTTTTCTGGTTCCTTATATCACCCGTGTTTCATAATATGAATGATAGAGATAAAGATTAATTCAGAATTTGCTTGAATGCACTTTGCTTTCATCCATTATCATTCCCTGTATTTTCTTCAGAATTAGAATAAGCAATGTAACTCTTAATTGCTCCTACTTCCTAATTCTTGCATACTGATTATTTGTTAAAGAATTCTTAAATGCTCTTTAGTAGTAATCATCCATTTTCCCTCTTTAGATAGGTTGGAAGATTCTTAACTGCCTTTCACCCAATTTGAACCCATTCCATCTGTTTCAACTCTTTATTTGTTCCCTGTTTGACTACCTTGCCCTGTGGAACCATCTTCTGTCAAGAAACCAAATCCAGTAAACCACTCTTGTTGACTCCATTAGGCCAATGGACTGAAACCTAATCTTTCACCTCTGTTCTATTGAAACTCACCATCCAAAAATCAAACAAAACTCCTGAACCTCCTAACTAGCCTAATACCTTTTAAAACAAAGTTAAATCATAAAGAGAGAGCCCTCTCTGGATACAGATTGGCTAGATTCTGTATCTAAAAGATTGGTTTGTGGTTACCTCGGCCTCCTTTCTTTTTCTTACAACTTTAGGGAAAACCTGAGTGATAACATCATTGGCGACTCCACTGGGGAACTGAATAATTTGTTTGTTACTTCTATCTACTTTATGAGCTATAGACATAGCCTGAAGTTAGCCAGGTAGCCTTTGAAATGCTTTTGCTTTGCAATGGCAGAAGTAAATAAATGCTACTTCAGTCTATCTCTGGTCTAGCTTATAGATTGGGCAGTTGGTTTCTAATATTTGATCAGTTCCTCTTTCATAAATCTTTAAGAAAATTCACAATTCCCATATCCAGTCTCTTAAAGAAACTGTTAAAGTTGTAGTGTTAAACCTATTTACAGAAAATCAATAACACACCTAGAAGCCTGGCTTCAGAAAGGATTCGTTACACCAGATCAAATCGTGATCCAAATCC